>CM002487.1:13202374-13216131 GCA_000325765.3 Leersia perrieri
CCGGGACGCGCACCTCGCACACCCACCGCCCGGCGCCGCCGCGCCGCCGCACGCCGCGGAACACCGGGTGCCGCGTTTCCCGGAACTTGGTCCTCCCCGCCGGCCTCTTCGGCGCCGGCGCCGCCGCGTTCTGTGACGACGAGGAGGAGGAGGAATCCGTCTCCGCCCCCGACGACGACGACGGCGACGGCGAGCTCGAGTTCATCACCTCGTGGCACATGTCCATTGCTGCTGGTGGTTAACTTAGCTTAATCCGGAAAATCTTGCAGTGAGTGAGAGATTGGGGAATTTTTCTGAGCGAGAGAGCGTTGAGGAGTGATTCATTGTGTGAGGATGAGTATATATAGGTATGCATTTGGACGGCGAGGTCGGAACGCGGGGAAGCCATGGGAAAACAGCTGGTGACAAATATATTTGGGGTTAAACTAAGGTTTCCTTCGGCATGGGCGTGTGGGGCTTTCAGTGTGCGGAAAAGGGGACGCCGCTTCGCTTCTCTTTGCTGCTAAGGTTGGTGACGTAGGGGTGATTTGGGCGCACCTGCTGGGCTTTTGGAGGCACATGTACAGTGATATTTTCTGTTTCAAGTTATTTAACCAAAGAGAATAAGTCAGAAAATTGGGTGTTTCTGTGACTCTCTTATAGGAGAGCTAGAGACTCTAGAATATCTTGATTTTGAAGAAGCCCTATCTTTTGACTAAGTTTATTATCAAACTATATATGATTCCCTTCGTATTAAAATAAAGCTTTGAATACAACGTAAAATGTAAAAATGTCTTATACATAAGATAGATGGGTGCTAAGATTTACAATCCAAGGTTTAAAATCTAAACAATTTGAGAAAGCTTGTCATAGCTGCAGCAGCTTGCATTTCATTTGTTTTTACATATAGTCCGTTCCCTTTAAACCATCTTGTGGTTTGGTAAACATATAAAAGTTACTAGATGTATTTATAATAATACCCACTGAAATTCACAACAATTACAATCATTCTAAAACTTAATCTCACAATATGTTGTTAAACCAAACATAATTTACATATTTACTAGTAAGATTACGATCAAGTGAACAAACCCATAGTGTTAATGCTAGCCTAACTCGTAGGGGTATCTTTGATCCCAACAAAAGCTACTCCATGCTGAAACAGGAATTCCCCTTTTCACATAAAACTGACAGCCGCAAAACAGTTCAAAACAAACAGGACACTCATGAACCCAAAAACCCACATGCCAGAAACTTCAAACTTTTCCCCATACCGGGTGCGCGACAACCCCCGGAAAAAGAAAACCAGCGACAGCCGTTCCCTAGCCGTATCCAGCCCGTATCACACTTCAGCCGGCCGATTCCGCCCCCAATCCCTGGACCGCATCCGCACGACACAAACGGATGATTTGTTCAGGCCGGTATCACGCGACAGCGACGCGGCCACCACGAGAATATCCATCCGCAGCAGCAGCAGCAGCAGCGCGTGCGTGTTGGCGCCCACCTGCGCTGTGGTGCGGCCGCCTTTTGTTTATTACTCCCGCGGCTGTGGTTTTTTTGCCTTTGCCCCTTGGGGGTTTCGGGGAGGCGATTTTTTTTCTGTTCTTCTTGCGGCTGCGGCAACGGCGCGATATTTTTGTGGCAACGGTGCGCAGGCAGCTTCCTTCCGGGCTGGGACAGACCGGGAGAGCAATGTTTTTTTTTTTTTTTGATCCTCTCGTTTTCTGCTGTGCTACGCTGCGAAACGGGTGGCTACAGCTAAGTGATTCGTATTAGCTAGCCGCTGCTTGCTTGCTTGCTCACCGTGGTCTATAAATTGGGATCAAGAAAAATCATCGTGCTTGTGACGTAGAGTACTCAGATGTGTTGTGTTGCTTTCTGTTTTCCTGATCAGGTTGTGGCAATGGCGCTCGGAATTTGGGTCACCCCTAGTTTTGTGGAGAGATTTGTAATAACTAACAAGGGATGGTTTGAAAGTTTAGATAAGGTTTTGGATAGTGCCAAGAGTCAAAGATTAAATGACCACTTGGGCGGGCGCATTTCCATATTTTGTCATGGCCACTTGGGCATGTTGAGGGTCTTGATTTGGATTTGCAAGGACTGTTGAATTGGTAAGCCAGTGTGGATGGATGGGTAGCCTTTTGGGGGCAATGAGAAGAGGTGAAGGCTGTAGAAACTTTGTACAATCATTAGGCACCGTAGGTCAAACCAATTAGCATGAAATCAATCGCAAAGCAAAATTCTTTAGAGTTAGGGCTTTTGGCTTTGACCTTTGTTCGTTTTTTTAGTGGTTGACCTTTAATTAGCAGGGATACATTTTTTTAGTGTTTGACCTGTAATGAACTGGGATTGCAGCCTTCACCATATGGTGCCGCCAAAACCAGAACAAATCAAACAGAATTGACTTTGATTTGTTTGAGAGCCACTGTCAATTGCAATCAAATGCACAAGTTACCCAGTGGCTAGTGCAAACATCATTGACAAAATGAGCCTTTTCAAGTACTGATAACACTGTAGCCTAAGTACTGTACCATCCAAGGTTCGGCATGCATAAAAATCGTGTCCTGGTCATGTATTGTGGATCTGTCATCTCTACCGTTAGATTGTCAAGCAACTGTTTCTTCACAGACTTATACGGAGTATCACACACGCTGAGGGTTTCTTAAAAAAAAAAGAAGTATCACGCATGCAAAAAAAATCCATTTTGTGTCCGTACTACTATTTTGGGAAGTCAGTGACTCCAGGAAGATGCTCTGTTTTTTCAAGTGAAGAATTGAAGATGCTCTGCTTTTGCAACTTGTTCCATCACATTACCGAAAGTAGTATCCGTACAGTACCAAAATTTGGCATTGGAAAGCCAAGAGAGAGAGAAAAAAAAAAGAGGCAAAATTTGGGAGCTCGAATCTACGGATGTACAATTGGTTCAGCTCTAGTAGCTCCAGAGCGCGACGTCGGCGAGGTTGGCCTCGCCGTCGTCGCCGAACGCCGCGGCGGCGAACGGTGGCGCCATGAGCATCCCCTGCGCCAAGCTCGCGTAGTACAGGTCCCAGCCCATGTCACCCATGACATCATCCAATTCGAACGCCAGATTGGTTCCTGGGGACGACGACGAGGAGGAGGATTCTTCGTCGTCGGTGAGGGAGGAGGACGGCGCCGACGACGACGTGGCGGACATCGCGTCGTCGTCGCGGCGGTGGCGTCGCTGGAGGAAGTCCTCGACGGCCTCGGCGACGGCGTGGCGGACGTCGGCGAGGCTGCGGTAGGAGGACGGCACAGCGAGGAGCCAAGCGGAGTCGGCGAAGTTGAGGCAGCAGGTTTCCCCGCTGTCACCACCGGCGGCGAGGGCGAGCATGGCGGCGTCGTGGGCGCGCGCGGCGGCGTCGGCGGTGTCGAAGGTGCCGAGCCAGAGGCGGCAGCCGCGGCGGCCCGGGACGCGGACCTCGCACACCCATTTCCCGGCATTTCCCCTCCGCCGCACGCCGCGGAACACCGGGTGCCGCGTCTCGCGAAACTTTGTCCTCCCCGCCGGCCGCTTCGGCGGCGACGTCCACACCGTCTGGTGCTGCTGCTGCTCCGGCGAGCTGCTGCACGGCGAGGACGACATCCACGACTCGCCGCTCATCTCCTGCTTGATTCCGCACATCTTATCTCGGTTGATTGACTCTTGCTCAGTGGATTTGTGATTGCTGCTGTTTCTTGGCTCGAGTGTGGTATTGGCGATGGGAGAAGAGCGGATTTGGGGGCTTGTATTTATAGGTGGTGGCGCGCAAGGGGAAAACGCGGGACGGAGAGGGTACAGCTGGATTGAGAGATGGGGGATGAATCTGGTTAAGGACGAAAGGGGGAGAAACAGTGGGACTTCTTTATTGGATTGGACCAGTCTTCCCTTTTGCTTGCTCTGATCGTAACTGTGATTGCCTCTTTGCTTTCGCCTCCTTTTTCCGGTTAAAGAAAAAGGCGGCCTTTGCGAACTTGGATGCTTGGTTTAGTGAGGCAGAAGGCAACTTAAGCTTGTTTTTTATTCTCGTTTGACGGACTCGATAAGCTGCATAAGTAAAACCAATCACTAACTTTATATTCTATCACTGTTTATTGTACATCTGTTGGTATGTTTTTTTTTCAATTTCCATTCATTGTCAACGTTTACGTTTATATTAACACTATGTTTTTTTAAAAAAAGAAAACTTATGTGAACGTTTATATTGTGTTTCCTTATGATTTATATATTCCATTCAGTCTTAAAAATATAAATTCCATCATGTCAGAAATCTTTAACATCAACAGTTAATAGCAAAAAAAATAATTAAAGTGGTTGGCCACATAAGAATGTATTTATTTGATTTATTATCAAACATATACAAGTCTTTTTATTTTCAATATCTTGTTTTATAAATATTGTTAGTCACAATAGCATCTTTGATACCAGACAGAAGTCTAAAAGCGTTTATATTTCCGACCGAGTGAGCAGGTAAATAGAAATCAGTAAAAGAATCGGCGTTTAGAATTTCATCTCGTCATTTCTGACGTTTGGTGTGGGCAGGGTGACGTCGACTGATAGTTTGATTCTGAGTTCTGATCCACTGGTGTATTTTGATGCCATTGCCACGCTGGCCTACCGGATATGGATACTCTAAGACCTTGTAATTTGGCCAGATTCTACAACGATTGTTCCCCTCTCCTAAATCCTAATCGTTCCATTTCCAGCAGCTCAAACACAGTCACTCACAAAGGTTTTAAAACTACTACCAGTACTCCTATGTTTCAAGGGGAAAAAAATGTATACCAGGGGAGTAGTAACAACTAACAAGGGGAGAGGACGGTGACGTTGCATGCAATTAGCAATAGCATCATCGCTCATCAGCCAGATACAGAGCATCAAAACAGCCTCCCGTTTCACAGGACCCCCCTGATTCCATCACGGCGACAGCGACGGGACTGAAACCGCTGCTGCCTAAACCCAACCCCGGTATCGAAAAATCGGGAGCCGCAGCATCATCAGGGAGGAAGCTGCACCTTCCATCCACCTGAACCGCGCGAAAGGCGAATGCGCCGCACCCGGCCCATCCCTTCCACTTGCGAAAGGCTTTTCTTTGCCCACCCACTTGAGCTCCCGGACAAAACTCCACTTTTCGCGCGGACCCGAAGCTCCCTCTTGCCCAACTTGTGGGAGGGAGACGGAGACGGAGACGCGCGCAGGAGGCTCGGTCGCGTTCGCTCGCGGCCAAGTGGGACGCGAGGCGATGGCGACGCGGGCGGTCCAGTATTATCCGTTCACGGCGCCGGGCACACGCTTGCTTTTGGGGCTCGTGTGAGTATTGGTGGCTGGCTATCCAAGTGATTCCGACAGGGGGGCAAAGTAGGATTAGTTAATTTTGAGGATTGGTGGTTTGTTGGGGTTCCTGGGTGAAGTCAGGCCAGGTCATGTCCAGCTGAGCTGCTCGCAGTGGCAGCTGGTAGCTGGCTGGCTTTGGCCCCCGTGAGTTTGGAGGAGCATTTGGCATGTAAAACATGTTTTTGTTTTACTTATGAGTTTTGTTGCTTATCTTGTGGGGAGCTAGCTGGATACTGATAAGATAATCACCGGATGTATTGTGTATCATGGTTAGTATTATATTGGGTTTGGACAATGACTTTGATTGTGGTTCTTTGGAGGAATAAGTTAACTTTCAGTAGGGTTTCTTAATCTCTGTTTAATCAGTTATGGCTTATCGGTGGTAATCTGTTTACCAGCGATGACACATTTGTTTTCGCCAAGGTTATTCAATACGGGCTACAAGCTGTGGACTTTCTGTACATAAAAAAAAATTATACAGTGCTGACTGAATACTGATTTGCTGCACATTAGTCTACCCAAGCAAACATGAGCTTTTTTTATTGCACCTTACTAACACAAACCAACCATTTTTGGTTCTCTGCATTGTGTTGCTGCTGCTTGATGTGGTGAGATTTGCAATGGACTAATCTCATGTCCCATAGTCTAAGAGTATGTTTGGTTGGTTGTCAAAGGGTGACATGTCGAAATCTTAGGCTACCATAGTTTTATTAGCATAGTGTTTGGTTGCTTGTCACATTTACGCTGTAACACTTCATTAAATTTGGCCCCACATGTCATAGCTTGAATCTCTCGCCAAACAATAAACAATTGTGACCAACAAATTCCACTTATGATAAACCGAGGTGTGACAAACTTAGCCACTTACCAAACAACCTATAATTATGATCACCATAATTTAATGCCGAAAGAGGTTTACTGGCTGAAATTGTTTGAAGCTATAGTGTCATCTCACATCGATGGTTTTCATCCTTAAATGTCGGTACATCTATAACCAGAGATCATATGAAAAATGTAGTCCATTCATTGGCCCCTAGAAGCCTTATAAGAACCTTCACACGAAAGTCATTTGCTGGTAGTTGATGTTTAGGCATTGGTATCCTTTAGGGCACCTCTTTAAAAGGACTGGACGCCGAATATAGATATGGCGTCCATCGTAAGAGATGGGAGAAAAACGTTATAAGCAACAATCTTCCATTGATATCATGTGACAAGTGTATGGTAAGAAAACACAAAACCATGTGCTCACCCATGCATTATGTCTCAATATCTCGTTGCACACACACCATATCTAACTCGTTGATATGCATCTTGTCGCCGCTATCTTCATATGTCCTGTAAAAATTACATCCGACGGAGCATCAATAATTGAACTTCCCGTTATACGGCAGTTTTGGTAATCTCCACTATTATGAAAGCAAAGTCGTCATCCCTGTTGGGGGAGTGGCTCCGAGTGGTACGGAGCATGACTCTGTATGAGCGTGAGCTTCGGTCAAAGCCATCCACCACGGGAGATTGACCGAAGGGGTCAAAGACTTCAAAGCCGACCTAGACCTCCGGAGGAGATCCCTAACTCTGGAGGCCATCCAAGGCCTCGGAGCTGCCCATGACTGCGGAGGCCATCGAAGGCTTCGGAGGGGACCAAGGGTTCTGAGTATGATTGACATCAAGGCTGGCCAAGCCAATGCTTCAGGGTCAGAAGCGCAGGGGATGTCATAAACACGCACTGCGCCTCGCCAACCATGTCTGACACCGCGACATGGGCAGGGTAGCGTACCCTATTACCTGGGGAGCATGCCGCAGCCCGGGTAATAGCCGTAGTCTGCGAAGAGCACGCCCATGTCCGGACAATAGCCGGAGACCACGGGAATCGTCGATGTCTCCTTAATGGGCGCAACCATTCCTGTCACCCTGAAAAAGGACTAAAATGCCTTAAGGCTGGCCCATCGGACGACCTCTATGGGCCCATCTGTAAGCTAGGATAGTGACGTATTTTTTCCTTTTGTAAGCTTTGACCACGGTGGATGTCAGAGTACATTCTCAATGCACTCGAATACACTAGTTGGGTTTTGTACTAACAATCCCTTCACCCACTCATTTCTCCATCCGTAAGGCTGCGCTAGAAGAATCATGAGACCGAACCGTTGGCTCATCTCCATCCTTCTGCCATTCGGCCTTCCCCACATCCATCCTAACCCACTTCAGTTATATGTGTTTGATCCTTAAATCCACTTTCTGTCCGTCCTATTTTGGGAAGTCATTGACTCCACGCAGACACTCTGCTTTCGGATACTCTGTTTTTTCTTTTGGATACTCTGTTTTTGCAACTTGTTCCATCACATTACCGAAAAGCACCATCCTTACATTACCAAAATTTGGCATTGGAAAGCCAGGAAAAAGAGGCAAAACTTAGGAAGACGAAGCTACGGATGTACTCCTACTCCTACAATTGTTTAAGCTCTAGTAGCTCCAGAGTGGGACGTCGGCGACGTTGCCGTCGCCGAACGCCGCCGCGGCGGCGACAGCCGGTGGCTCCATGAGCATCCCCTGCGCCAAGCTCGCGTAGTACAAGTCCCATCCCATGTCACCCAGAACATCATCCAATTCGAACGCCATGTCGTTCGCCGGCGATGAGAACGACGACGAGTCGTCGCCGTCGGTGTCAGTCGCGGCGGATTCGTCGCCGTCGGTGTGGGCGGAGGACGGCGACATCGCGTCGTCGCGGTGGTGGCGGCGCTGGAGGAAATCCTCGACGGCCTCGGCGACGGCGTGGCGGACGTCGGCGAGGCTGCGGTAGGAGGACGGCACGGCGAGGAGCCAAGCGGAGTCGGCGAAGTTGAGGCAGCAGGTTTCCCCGCTGTCACCACCGGCGGCGAGGGCGAGCATGGCGGCGTCGTGGGCGCGCGCGGCGGCGTCGGCGGTGTCGAAGGTGCCGAGCCAGAGGCGGCAGCCGCGGCGGCCGGGGACACGGACCTCGCACACCCACCTCCCGGCATTGCCCCTCCGCCGCACGCCGCGGAACACCGGGTGCCGCGTCTCCCGAAACTTGGTCCTCCCCGCCGGCCTCTTCGGCGGCGACGTCCACACCGTCTGGTGCTGCTGCTGTTCCGGCGAGCTGCTGCACGGCGACTCGCCGCTCATCTCCCGCTTGATCCCGCACATCTTGTAGTACTATTCTTGTTGTCTCAGTTGATTCTTTGATTCTGTTGGGACTTGGGAGATTGGATTGTGTTGCTGCTGTTTCTTGCTCGAGTGTGGATTTGGGGACTTGTATTTATAGGTGGTGGCGCGCAGGGGAAAATGCGCGGGGAGGATGGATACAGGCTGGATGGAAAGAAGGGGGAAAGGGGGATGAATCTGGGTAAGGACGGGAGGGGGAGAGAGAAAGTGACACAGTGAAGCTTAAAAGAAGAAGAAGAAGAAAAAGTGACACAGGGAATTCGAGAGTGACCGGATGCTTTGTTTATTGGATTATCTTTTGAGGACTCTTTGATTATTGGGTTATACTAGTCTTGCCTCTTTGCTTTGCTCTAATCGTAACTGTGATTGCCTCTTTGCCTTTGCCTTCTTTTTTTGGGTTAAACAAAGAGGCGGCCTTTGCAAATTTTGATGCTTGGTTTAGTGGGTACTAGTTTAGGGAGGCAGAAGGCAACTTTAGCTTGTGTTTTCTTCGGCGGAGGGATTAAATAGAAGAACCAACAATTTTCACCATTAGAATTAACTGTGCAATAATTGAGATAGATGGATGTATTTTCATTGTAAAGTCAGTTTGAACTCTCAAGAGGCAAAGAAAACCACCAATCTAACCTCAACCATCCCTAATTTAATTACCAATATCAAAATATTTTTCCTTCATCCTTAATATATCCGACAAACAATATAAAAAATACCTACTCGTGCAACGGATGGAATACTAATTTAAGTAACTGAACTGCTAATGATCGATGCACGTGGGACAATGGTTGTCCGTGGATCTCCAGAAATTCCTTTCTCTGAAACACACTGTCCCATTTCCAGCCTCAGCTGAAACACAGACCGAGGATCACAAAATGTTTAACAAAGCCCCATGCCTCCAAAATTTTTTTAAAAAATGCATTCCAGGTGAACGGTGACGTTGCATTTGCAAGTTGCAACTAGCATCATCAACCAGCCATTCAAGTAGTATTAATTCAAAGTATCAAACACAAGCACATAGGTGAAAAGTCTCTGGCCGCAGAACATGGAACAGGCCCCGTTTCACAGGACGCCCCCCCCTTGCCTTGCGACAGCGACGGGTCCGAAAACCGCTGCCAGAAACCAACCCCCGGTATCGCAAATTCGGCAGCAGCAAACTGCCGTCCTCCTGAACCTCAGCCGCGTGCTGACTGCCGTCCCACCGTCCCACTTGCGTTTTTGCGGGCGAACTCGCGGACAAACCGCTACTTTTTGCGCGGGTGCGAGAGCAATCAATTCCCGAAAAATCCCCAACTTGTGTTTACCCAACTTGTGTTGCCCCAACTTGTGGGAGGGAGACGCACGACGCAGATGCCTCCCCACTCCCGTGGTCGCCCTCACGGCGAAAGAGTCGCGTTTTCTAACGCCAAAAGGCGATCCTTTCCTCGTAAAAATCGCTCGGCTCTCGCGGATGCGGCGCGGTCGCGGTCGCGGGGTTGCCTCCTACTGGTGGGAGTGGGACACGACGACGCGAGGAGGCGATGGCGACTTGGAGGTCTTATCCGTTCACGGCGCCGGGCACACGGTGGTCGTGGTTATCTTGCTGGATTGTGATGTCACGTGGGTTTGGGTTGTGAACTCGTGATTCCGACCGAGAGTAAAGTATGACTGTTTGGATTCATGGATTTTTTTTAAAGTTCATATCAGAATTAGTAGTATTAAATATAGACCGATAATAAAACTAATTGTATAAATAAAGGTTAAATCACGAGACGATTTTTTAAGCCTAATTAATCCATGATTAGCATATATTTACTGTAGCATCACATTCGCTAATTATGGACTAATTAGGCTCAATAGATTCGTCTCGCGAAATAATCCAAAGTATGGTGAGTTTTATTAATAGTCTATATTTAATATTTTTAATTGTTCAAACATCCGATATGACATGACAGGGGCTTAAAACAAATTCATGAAAAGTATACGGAGTAATTGGGAATTTGGATGAGTGCTTGCTGGTTTGTTGGGTGAAGCCGTGAAGGTCATATCCAGCGGAGGCAGGCTGCAGCTAGCTGGCTTTGGCTTTTGGCTCCCTGGGTGTCTGGAGGAGCGCTTAGCATGTAAAACATGTTTTTGTTTTTGTTGTTGTTTTACTGATGAGTGCTGCTGATGCTTATCTTAATGGAGCTAGCTGGATAAGAAGATTTTGTATCATGGTACTAGTATTATATTGGGTTTGGAGGATAAGTTTGATTATGGTTCTTTGGAGGAATAAATTAACTTTCGGTCTGGGCTGGGTAATCTTTGTTTAATCAGTGACGGCTTATGATCCACGGTTATCTGTCCACCACAGTCAACACATTGTTAACGCAAAAACCACTTGTAGTATTAAAGAAACTGGCTACAAGTTGTGACCTGTTGATGTATTCAGAAAGTTGTACAGTGCTGACTGAATGCTGATTTTTTTTTGTTAAACGACTACTGAATAGAATACTACTGATAAACATGAGTACATGACCTTTCATATTGTCACCTTATTACTGAACACTGAACAGTGAGCAATCAACCAACCTTTTTTTGTTTCTCTGCGTTGGGCTGCTTTGTGAGGTGAGATGGTCATCTTGGTGTGACCTTATACGGCGACTCGGTTATCATCACAACGTGCAGATTTCCGTTGTCCGGATCTGCAACACAAAAACTATCACAGGTTAAGCTGTGATCAAAGATGTTACAGCTGTATCGATGGATCCTGCTGCATAAGCCTTAATGTCACTGTCGCAAATCACAAAGATTAGATTCGCGTCGACCGTCCCTTGCAGTTGCAGTAAGCCATCAGAGTTCTAGGAAAGCGATATACTACAATATGATCTCCACTGACTTGCAGACTGCAGTACATCGAAAATTCACCTTATCACATTCTCGCATGATTGTTTCCCAAATCACAACTCGTCTAAGATACTACTAATACTGTTCTAGTATTAGTCAGAAGAGGGTTCAGTAGTTTAAAGGAAATTAGTTCTGGTTAGTACTTAATTAACGCAAAATATTCTAGCCTGTTGATTGCCGTCTGTGTACCTAAGATTATTGTCAGTACAGAGATTCTCAGGCAAGCAGCTGCGGAACAGCCTGAACTTAATTTGGAGATCAAACTAATTTCAGCCCAGCTGCTGCTGACCAAGTGACCATCTTTAACTCGATCCCTACACAAAGGTCAATGAAGATCCCACAAATTTTCCATGAATTAAGAACAACGAAAGGGGGAAAAATGACTTCCTTTTGAGATCAGCTCTGACGTATGAATGTTCAAACTGGTAGTCAACAAAATTGCAAAGCCGGGGTTGCCTTGCCTCCTGTTTCAGTTGAACAGGCAGGCGGTTTTGGCACTCTGAAGTAGTAGGCGTGACGATGCCTTGACCTTCAGGGAAACGCACGCTTTTGACGACCAGATATTAGCAAGTTCAACAACCATTAAATGATTAAAATACAGGCGTTGACATTGGGGTGATTCAAAAAAAAAGAAAAGAAAAACAGAAGTTGACATTGCTTTTCGCTCTTCCAGAAAGTCAATATTTTCCAAGGTCAACCCTACTTGCCCCTTATAGACTTTGCAGGGATCTGTGCCTGCATGGAGATGTCAACGGTGACGGGTAGTGATGAATTGATGATACAGTGAGTTCGTCACTGATGATTCCATCGAGTATTCAGAGTTACTACACCGATTGACTCATCGGCATGACGAGAAGGCCATGACATCACACATACAGTTTCTTGAATCAAATGCGTTCAACTTGTCAACATTGACGAAACGTGTTGAATGCCATAGTGAACTATACTCCATCGCCCCAATGGCTGAGTTTTGCAGATCCTGGGCCTGGAAAATTGCGACCTTAATGGGCCAGAAAGCAAAACCAAGGCCCATTTCCTGCCGGGTGCCGGCCTAGTCTGTGTGTGATTCAGCAGAGCAACAGCAGAAAAAAATTCAGAAAACTCAAGCTGAAGCTCCATCATCGAAACTAGCCCATATGCAGTCCATCTTAAGTTCAGAAATCACGGTTTGCAACTTAGTACATACGGCTAATGTGCAGTGATTAAAAGTTAAAATAGTATTCGATGATCTACAATGATATGGGCAGTAATACTGTATTCCATGATCACTCGTTTGTCTCATCTCACTGGCTCGTTATTCACTTGTCTGCATTCGTCGGCAGCAGCCATGATCGCGACCTCGAAGAAGGCACCAAAAAACATCTTTCTCGCCATGGAATGTTTAATGTTGATCAAGGCTTATGGGACATTATACTACTCTGCATTTCCTGCAATACGCAGTATACGGCCAGCGTTCGTAACGGGTATATTCTCAATGATCTCATCGCAATTGGTACGGAATTCTTTTTCTTCCCATTCGAAATTGATGTCGACCGTATTTGTTATTTCGAGAATCTGCGAATTTTGCTGTACCATGTGTATTGCCTCACACTTGGCAGAGCGACGCCGAGTGGCAGATGGCAACAAACACGTAGGAATACAGAGGATGACGAGCCTGCAACTGATAGATCACCATAATACTAATTTGACATAAAACCATGATTTTTTAGTTCTCATGGAGCATCTAATTCTGCAAAATGACAAACTCTGACTTCACAAACACAGTAAGCTTGGTGCTAAAACAAACTGATGAACACGAGTGGGCAATCATATGGATAGGAAGAGCAGATTAATTAAGCTCACATCCAAATTAATGGCCAATAATTGCAAGAGTTAACACATACCAAGAATTGTAGCATGTCCACGTCACTCCAATCCGACCAGGAGCAAGGCGTCATGCAGAAAACAACTAGAGAAAAGACAGAGGGATCAGAGAAGATTTAGCAACTAAGTAGATGCCTTCCAACTCCTCTGGTGTACTTATACACATATTCAGTATTCTTCTCTCCAAGTGCGTATATATATACGCTGCAAAAATCGCAAAGCTAGAAGCTTGTGTCAACTTAGGACAGTGCTTGATCTAGCTAATTTTATCACACGTGCTATAATATATCGAGCTCACCCATGGCGCCACAAGAGGGAGGCAGGATTGGGAACGCCGGTGGCATCGTCGTCGCGGCGGCGGCGCGGCGAGATCGCCGGCGATTCGTAGGTGTTCGACAGCGGCCGTCGGGGAGGTGGGTCGCGGAGATCAAGGACTCGGCGCAGCGTGTGCGCCTGTGGCTCGGCACGTTCGACACGGCGGAGGAGGCGGCGCGCGCCTACGACGAGGCCGCGCGCGTCCTGCGCGGCGAGCACGCGCGCACCA
>CM002487.1:13227968-13259776 GCA_000325765.3 Leersia perrieri
TTTGGCGATTGCTAGAATTCTCTATGATCTATTTTGGAAATCTTTTTTTTTGTTTAGACTATTTTTTGTTTGCGAGATGTCTTGTCTGGAATTTCTTATTTCTATCTCGTGCAAAAGAGGAGAATCCAAGGCAAGGGCGAGAACAATAAAAGGAACAAACCCGTAAAATTATTATATCATTCATGATGTATGGCCTTCAAGGTTGGAATTGAGTTTAAACTATATTTAAATGAATATGAAGAGTTTTGAAACTTTTTGAGTATGAATATTAACTTGTTTACTAACTAGTTCAATCAAGTTTGAATTAAATTTGAACTTATACATGTCATGTTTCGTTAAATTTTGTTTATGGGTATGCAACATATATACATATAATTATTTTGGATATGTTATCTTTATACTCAAATATATTTGAATTTGAGATGTTTTATTGGTAGGTATGGATTTTGAATTCATTATTATGACTAGGTATATACCTACAAGTTTCAAATTTTCAAAAATATAAACTAAATTTATGTGTTTCATATCTTGAAGGCCATACACCGTAGTGTCCCATTTGGGTATATATATATATTGCGGGGAAAGACTGTAATATTTGTTACAAGAGGTAATATACCTCATCAAGGGCTTGACCGCTTGATGGGAGAAAACATATGGTTAGAATATATTCATCTAACGCAAGATACAATTCCTATTAGAAACTGTTTTTTTCTTTCAGAGAACATTACAATTTTACTAGAAATTAATCAAGCTACATTTTAATGGTAAAAATGATTTACGTTTCCAGCTACTGTGTTGAGCTCAGAATCAACCTATAGAAACTAGTACCGCTATTTTTGACATGAAAATTGTGTCCAAGGATCTACTTTATATTTGATTTTCAAGAAAGAAACACAGCAATTGCAATGCCAATATAAATAGCCCCTTGGCAAACACTCCAGATAATCCTCTGGATTATCAATTAATAAAACAAAAACCGTTTGCAAGAAGAGGTGTTACCCTGTATTAAGATTTAGGAATGACAGGAGACCTCTCATGTCTTATAAAACTACGTCCAAACCTCGTTTTGGTAGATAGAGTTCAAATACTTTAGAGCTAGTGGTATAAGAATATGGATTAGACGTACTTTCCGGTGCTGATTAGCTTCAGTACGTAGTGGTAGAAAAATATCAACCTACATCAAAGTTAGAGCTTCTCCCTGCATTCGGAAGTGTCTTGTAGTGAAATCAGTAGTCAGTTCCAGGCTTCCAGCAAAGCTCTAGCTAGACAATTACTACAACAGTTGTTTACAAGATCATGGGATCAATCATGGACCTTCTTAGCTAGCTCCATCCCCATTGGCACAACCGGAATTTATTGGATTCAGTCATTCAGAAGATCATCTTCGAAATTCAGACTCAGAGAGCGGGAGTAGTCAATCTGATCAGATGCTGGTGAATTGCAAGCGATCGTTTACGTGCATCGATTCACTCAAGATAATTGGATCGTAGCTACTAAAGTCCACGGGGATATGTATGTTTAGGAAGTCCACGTATGATCGATCGAGCAATCTACTGGAATAATGCTTATCAGGAACCACAGGGCAAGCTGCTGCACACAGTGCACATTGAGTTATATGTAAACTAGGAGCTTAACTAGATTCTTGCGAGAATACAATATATATTCAGAGACCATCAAGGCTTAGCTGGTAGTATATATAGTACTAATATATCACAAGTAGTCAAAGTGTCAAAAAATTAAATACCTAACCACGAGTGTTGTATGAGCACAAATCACTCGATGGAAACGCCAAATCTTCCTTCTCCTAATCGAATGGCCGAACTACAGTTTAACCGATCGATAGCTATATACCATAATTTGAAGGAACTAGTAATTTAACACTCGATTATGTTTAGTACTTGCTTAATAACACAGTTTAATCTAAATCAAGAATGTTTGATTTTACACCAATCTTAAAATACTTATATTATTGAATAGATGGAGTATTATTTTCAAGTTTGTTTAATGTTTTACATATTTGGGATTAAACAGTATCTAATTGAATCCGGGTTGGAGTTTCAAATTATTATGTTTTATATTTAGGCTAATTGGATCCATCCCATTACAATTTTTCAAAATTGGAGATATATCATCCGTTAGTTAATGACATGTGGAGCTCACGTGAGTCAATGACATGTGGGCCAGGATGACATATTTCCAATTTTAAGAAATAGTAATGGCATGGCTTTAATTTTCCCTTTATATTTTAATAAGTTTGAACTTAAAAAATATACAGTTGTACTTTGTTTAAACTTTGAAAGATATGTAATTTGTCTTTTATGATTTAATAATTCTTAATCCATAAACAATTACTAGCCTTATGTAATTGATATGGACTATTGTTTGATCTAAATTGTTTAAAGTGAAAGTTGAAGAGCCCACTATAATTCTAATATCATGTTTCTAACAGTAAAAGGGGTCTACGACAATGATTTTGCTATCTAATTAATAGTCAAATATTTATGATTGATAAGCGAGTTCTTACCGGTATAGGTAAATCTCTTAGATTTATAGATTAGTAAGTGTTCAATCAACAGAGCAACGCATGCAAAGGAATCAGAATGAGATATTCTGTAGTCTATTACAGTAGGCAGTTGCCACTGACATATAGACCTCATAACCCTGGGTCCACATGTAAGTGAAACTGCACCAACTACTTAGGATCCATTTCCAAAGAAATCGTAGTAGGGCATAGTAAATGATATGAAGACCCCTGACTATACCGAGGGTGCAGAGGAATCGTAAAGTATGGGGTAGTGGGGAGTTGAACCGTGCTGAGTTGGTTAGAGTTGAGTGCACAAGACCATCTTGCTAACAAGCATTTTGTGTTGTTTTGTAGTATTTAGCACACGTTGCAATACATTTTTACGGTCTTTGAAAGTCAGTAAAATAGAATATCTTATGCGGTTGTGTATATGTGCTAAATAAACCATGAGTGACATGCTTCAATGATAAAGTTATATAGTCACGCATGGTTGAATTGTGATATTACGGTGCTTTATCTTGCTGCTTGAATTTTTGGTTTCCCACTGATATCGGAATTTATTTTCCTTATGGTTCTATTTCTATTCCGCTTTACTACTTCAATTATGTTGTTGTTGTCGAGAGGAAGAAAAATGTAATGAAAATGGAAGAGGGATTTTTTGTCCAACGTTCTCATCGATCCTACTTGAATTTTGGTTGGCGATGGCCCGATCGAATTAAGAGCAGGTTTAATAATATAGCCAACATTAAGCTATAAACCCATCTAAGAATATTACTAAAGCTAACATATATAATGAATAGGCTATAAGGTTGGCTATAAGTTTCTTCTCTTCTCTTTATCTCTCTTCTAAGTATTTAATTCATCTGTCTAGGAGCACGTGCAAAACGGGCTCTTGAACAGGAGCCAACCTTCCTCCTTCTGCTTTTTCTCTCTTCTTCACGTAGACATTTAGCCGGCTTATAGCTCACTATTAAACTTGCTCTAATGGATGGCTGCCTATATGCTAAGCTAGCGCAGTCAGTAGAAGATGCCACCGCGAGCGAGCCGGCCGGCCGGCCGGTCCCCGGGTATTGACGCAGCTAGCCGGGGAGACGGGCGACACGGCGCTTGGTCAAATCAAACCCCCGTGCTCCTGCAAATTCTGCTGCTCCTCTTCCTAGAGACATGGCCTCCTTTAGCCAACAGTGAAGCGATCGATCTCTCTCTCTACCTCTGCTGGCTTAACAGCCGCAATTAACTCTGAAATCAATATCGATCACATCATCGTCATCACACATTGGCTAGCACAGTAATGCAGCATATAATAGGATGCATGCAATGCAATGCAAGCAGCTGGTCCCTTGACCGGACCTCAATTAACCATAGCTAGCTTGTAACCACCGGCACTGACGACGATCGATCCAACGATCATGGCATGCATGGGCCAGGAAGCAAGGAAGCTATAGCTATTGCTAGCTAGGCGCCACACCGAAAGGAAATTAATAAGATCTATAGCACCACTAATTACTCGCGACTACTTGCATGCTCGATCGTACTTTTGCTAGTTGGTGACCGATCGAGAGCAAGCTAGAAAGATGCTGCTAGTAGATCTATCTATATGCTCCCTCTGTTTAATAATGTGGGTATTTTAACTTTTTGCTTGTACTGTCTGACCATTTATATCTTATTTTTAAAAAATATGAAAGTAAAAGTATTTTCTTCATCAGAAAAATATAAGAATGTAGGATTAGATATGACTATCATAGTACAATAATCTAGACGCCAGAATTTTTCAAAAAAAAGGTCGCTACACTAGCCTCCATCCTAGCAAAGATTAAAGAAGCCAGAGCCTGGTGTAGGGCAGGGACAACTAAACTTCAGGAGTTTGATATCTTGGGAGATATCACTTAGCACAAACTTTTATGGGTGTGATCTTTTATGCATCCTGTAATTATTTACTTTACCTTTGTTTGTTTACTCATTCTCTATCAATAAATACAAGGCAAAGCTTTTGCCCTCCTTTCAAAAAATAAATCCGGACGAAAGTTGTTTAGAACTATAATTATTCACATATAACCCTAAATGCTTATGTTGTTGGACGATGGAGTATCATTTATTCAGTTTTGACTTACTTTATTATAAAAATACTTTAAACGTGACTTTTTTTATATATCACTAAATTTTTGGATAATACGAATGGTCAAACATTGTAAGCAAAAGGTTAAAACTCTTGTATCTACTTTCGTAATGTAAGAGTTTTGACTTTTTTTTATAAAGTTTGACCATTCGTCCAATTCAAAAAATTATGTTATTATTTTTTTGTTATTTACTTTATTATCAAAAATATTTTAAGCATGACTAAACTTTTTTATATTTGTACTAAATTTTTTAATTAGAAGAATGATCAAATGTTGTAAGAGTTAAAAAAGTTTTTAACCCTTATATTATAAAACGTGTGCTTTAATCCCAACAGTGATCGATCGCGGTTGGGTAAAAGACGGCAGGATGGAATGAATAAGCATGCATTTCTCAGAGAAGGAAGGTCGTACTCAGTGATAGCCTTAGGTAGAGTACGAACGTACGTGTGCGGTCAATCTGGCTGTTCGTGTGGCGTGCGCGTGCCGACACGCGCGCATGCAGTGCCGGCCGGGGGGCTCGGATTGATGACTTAATTTGATCCACCCGTTCGTGCGCACCTGTCGCATTTATCCGTCACACGTAGATGGCTGGATCATATCGATCATCGTCCTCGATCCATGCATGCATGGGTTAATCATGCGTCAAGCTGGGTTTTACGCACGGACAAATTATCGACTGGCGCCCTAGCTACGACTCGATCAGTTTGGACCAGTCGTCGTACGTACGTACGTACGATTCTTAGGCAGTAGGCACCGATCCGATCCGATCGATCGATAGATAGATCCATCGCCGGAGTCTCTGTAGAGGCGAGACTATTGATTAACAGTCAAGCTAGATGACTAGATGAGTCGATGGGACATGCACACATGGATGTATAGGAGTAGAAGAAGAGTTCATTCTGACATGTCTTGATGCATGTCTATCTGTAAATAGACGCACATGTGCATGTACGTATATATATATCCTAGTATTTGGGAGTAGACCGACCGGGACCCTGTGTACACATAATACACTGTGTTACAGGGTATCGCACGTGTGATCGAGAGCTCTACCTAAGGCCAGATCACCAGCATGCATGGATGGATGTACTTCCTCTATCCTAAGTATTTTTTATTCAATACGTTATTCGAGAGGTTACTTTGACAAATAATATTTATAAAAATATACTATTTTAAATTAAAACAATTGTATATTGTTATAGTTTGTTTCACGATAAATCTAATAACAATATTTTTGTGTGATCGTTCACTTTGAATTTTTTTAATATTAATAGCCAAATTTTAAAATGTTTGACTTAGATTTTTTTTTCTAAATGTTGCTATATTTTAGCTAGTACGGACGGAGTAGCAAAGGAGAAAGAGAAAACGAGGAGCGAGGTGAGCGTAGCTCAACTAGTTAGGTACTCCGTGGAGAAAACTGACCACCACTCTGGTTAAAATCCTAGATTTAACACAGGTGCTCGTATTTACGACTAATATTCTTTCTGTGGTAGGCGACGTATCTATCTACGTCTGTGGTGATTTCGTCAATCTCAATATATGCAGCCTAGCTAGTCTTAGAGAGAGAGAACGGGGAGGCATGCAGGGGAGGCCAGCTAGCTAGGCGTACGTGAGCGAGCGTGTCTGTGCGCATGTGTTAGATGGTGCGTCACTCTCGCAACTTTTGCATATGCGAGGAGGAGCCCGCTAGCTAAACCGGCCAGTACACCACAGGTGATCTTTACGTGCATGTGCACCGGCCGGCCGAAGCGAATCTCCCTCCCTCCCTCCCTGCATGCATGCTGCTGCGCCCCGGCCCATCCATCGGCTGATCTATCGAGCGATCATTCGGTCGGTCGGTCAGTCGATCGTCACGTACTACACGCACGGTACACCGTACCCCTCTCCCCTGTCGACGATCCATTGGCTAGCTGCGTTCCTCCCGGCCCGCACACACGCATGCCTGCCATGGAATACAGGTGATCTCACTGTCCGCTGTGCTCGCGCAGAATGCCCGTAAATTTCCGCCCGCCGCGCTCGAGTATATATACATAGATGAGCTTATATATGGCTATATTCTTTGACTGACAGTGCAATGCCGACATGGCACCACGTTAGAATAGTCTGCGAACTCTCATGTGTGTGTGTGCAATTAATTAGCGTGATTAAAACGGCTCATATTCGGCCGACAGGGCTCATATTCTTTCGGTCCTTAAAACGACCCTTGAGATCACGAAAAACTTCTGCAACTACCTAGCAAAAGAAAATTGATTAAAACCTCTGCATGCATGCAGCTAAGTTGCTGCTGCTGCAATGCTACGTAGGATCATGTGGTGCTTGGTCAATTTATCTAAAAAAAGGAACATGTGCTGCTGACTGAAAAGGCTATGGCTAATCAGAGGCTCCTATGTTTTCTTTAATCATAGATGGTTGATGACATACGTACTTGCAAGAGGTTTTTCTACAACAAAACCTGTTGTGAAATCACTTAAAATTAAACAGATGGCATGCATGCATGCAGCTTTTAGCCCAATTAGATGCCTTCATGCTGGCATGCATGCATGCATGCAGCTTTTAGCCGGCCGGTGCGGCTCATATCAAATTGCAGCAAATACACTTCACTAAACATATATACTGTACTTCATAGTATATAGTCCGTACGTACACTTGAGATCAAGTACAGTCACATAGAGTGAGTGAATTAATTCAGGCAAAGGTTGTCACAGTAATCTGCTCCGATGTTCCCATCAGCATTGATTCTAAGCTCATAACTCCGCTGCTTCAGTCTCCCCAGCATTACATAGTGCCCTGTCGATCGACAACACCAGATCTCTCTGATCCTAGGAGCAAAGGCATTGGTGAAACGTCACTATACATATACACGTCGTCACTCATCGATCCGGCCACAAGGATCTTTCTTTTCCCAACCTCGCACGTTCCTCTCCTATCTAGCTAACTGAATGTCAAATCGATGTTGATCACTTTCTGATTGAACAATGGTGCGCGAGATGACTAGTTGATCACTTTCTGATTGAACAATGGTGCGCGAGATGACTACGTACGCATAGGCATGCATATGTCAAAATCTGGCAAGACAGGTTTCACATGAGGCATGCAGCTAAAGGCATGCAGCAGCTAGCAACAGATGGACTGGTTGTTATAGTTAGTTGCTGCAGTTGTACGCCCGTCCATGTCAAATCAAAAGGCAAATTTAATGAATCAATCAAACATATGGATCAATGCAATTGGTAATGTGTGTGTTTCTTTCGATCGGTGTGCTTTGCTGGTGCGCGACATGCGTGCCTAAGGATGAATAGGAACGCCCACCAATACAATCCAACTCCCAGGGAGGAACACCGAACAGATTAACAGCTGAGCCGAACGCTTACATGAATGAATGATCGATTTAATTAGGTGAGAGACGCTGCCGCATGCATGAGACTACTATCAACGTGTGTTAGGTGGATCCGTATATGCATGTTTCAGCTGCTAGCACTGGCGATCTAACTAGGCCAAACCAACCGGCCATGCATGATCGATCTGTTTGATCCATGACATGAACCCACGCCAAACGCTTAATTGGGAATTAGGGTGTACATACTAACTACGCCACAAAAAGCTGTTAGGAATTGGAGTGATTTTTATGTTACTTGAGAAGGAACGAAAAGGTACCATATTTATATCATAAAAATTATTTGTGGACTTTATAACTCACGAAAAGAAGAGAATTGTTAGTGTCACGGACACGGGAGCGCCTAAACACCTCCTATTTACAAAACAATCTACACATATAATTGCCCCACATTACGGAAAATCATGGGCGGCGGCGTCCATGTGGCAGTGGGTCCAAATCGTGGCCCAACTACGTAAGGTTCCTCGCCCAAATATGTCATCCGGAGCACGTCCATGACTAGCTAGGACTAGTCCCGGGGAACCACGATGCAACGACAGAACGACCAACATGTGGGGTGGCACACGACCACCAAGCCATGTGGGCCTAGGAATACGCACCACAACCATGTCTCCAATTGGAGGGGTGGTCCCTGTGGGCCCCTAGCTTAGGAGCGTACATCTACGACCATGCATCTGGTCGCATAATTGATCATTTTGGCCCCTCCAATAAAAGTGTGGGCCTAGAAACATGCATGCACTGGCATGTCCCGTCATTCTGTTGTTAATTTAATGTATCCTATTCTGGTGTGGCTTTACCACTTGTCACTCGTTTTATCGGACGGAAATAGATGTCCCACGTCTACCACGGCTCGAGGTGAATAATGAATAGAGATATTAGATGGAGATGATTGATGCAATTTGCCACGTGTGAACCGGTCATGTATAAGGCTTACGACGAGTACAAGGGGTTGGCTTGGATAAAAAAAAAGGGTGAGTGAGTGCGGTTGAGAGGCAAGGCAACAACACACCACACACTTGCACCACCAATATGGCTAGGTTCCAACACCCATCCATCTTCAATCTAATACAACATTTAAGTCAAATTAGGATTGTGGGTAATCATAGACTTCTAACCGCAAAACCCAATATCAAGTTTATATCATGAGCATATTTTGTAACTGTCGAACTTTCACAAGAATGAAGAAAATGGCACAAAATAATGAAAGTATCATTTTGACGGTAAGATCATCAACCTACCGGCGTGCTAATTACTCCGGTCCGACATGAATAGTTAACCTTTAGAACAAGATTCAGTGAACCTTTATATTTCAATCAACAATAATTTATCAAATGCTTAGTTAAAAAAGGCATACGTAGATTTGCATCAATAAATAATGTAATAAACATATTTAAATATATTGATAACAATTAAGAGTTTAAATAAATCTTGTCATGAATAACAAATATTTATAACAAAGAAAGGGAATAACAATGTCGATTTACCCGTCAAAAATAATAAAGGGCACACGAGTCCAATGCCACAATCATCAATTTTCCCAAATCCATCCACGAGAATAAAACAGTAACTAAGATTTTTCACATGAAACAAAATCTCATTTCCTGTCAGAGCAGGGAGAAGCAGAGTGAGCAGCAGAGTAGTACACCAGTACACCATCACCACCCACAGACTGTGGGTCAGGCTGATCAAACTACAGGTCCCAGGAAACCGAACCGGACTAGCGTGCAGGTACTCGACTCGACTCGTGGTAGTACCACAGTCCCAGCTGTTCGCCTGCAGCATGAAAGCTCAGCAAGTGTGAGCGTCACTGTGAGAGCAAAGAGCCAGCAAGCCCAGCAGAAAGGCCACGACGACGAGGACGACGACACAGGTACGGTACTGGCAGTCTGGCATATGCATGGGGCTCATGGTGATCGCTTGATCAGATTCAGAGGCAACTAGCTAGCTGGAGCTGGAGTACATGCATTGCATTTGCACGGCGTCTTGGCATATTGGCCCGTAATTGGGCCCGACGTTTAATAAAAAGCAAAACATCAAACATCCGCAACTGTGTTTCGTGCATATAGAAAAATATTTTATTATTTAGTAAAAAATATTTCAATAAAAATGCTTCAGTAAAAATACAATCAAAATATTTTCTTTTGGCCACGGAAATATTTTTCTGTACATATTAAAACAAAAGTCCGACGTCGGATGTTTGGAGTCGACTTTAATTAGCATTTCGGGGCCGGGCTCGGAGCCTTGGAGCGGGCTGTATGTCGCCGGCGCGGGGAGAATGCGTCGCGCTCGGTGAACTGGCGCGCGCGTTCCGGCAACACGTGCGGGATCGATCTGCCATTCATCATATGGTGGTGGTGGGCAGAGGAAAGGGGAAAATTTTATCCAGGGCCAGGGGGGGCACGTGAATCGTCCATGGCCACCACACACACACTTACACTTTGGCTGCTGCACCCGTGGGTAGTGACACGAGAGGACGAGGCCAGGGCGATCCACACATGTACACCGACAGGGTCACAGAGTGTCACTGAGTTTGCAGTACAAAAGGAGAGTGATTAAACATGTGTCATCTTGCGTTGGCCTATGCTGAAAGCCCATGTACTGTCAGTCTGTGACTGCCTCCGTCGATCCAACACCTGGATGGATGTATCCACGGTCCCCGGCCGCGGTTAAACACTTGTGTCTCCCGCCCACATCAAGCTGTTCTACTCTTTTTTTTGTTTCCTGATTAACTAGCACCAGAAAGCGTTTAAATGTCAACGTGATGGTTAGGTTTGTCAGTTGTCACGGACAGGAGTATGTTCATACCTCTATGATCGACTTAAATAAAATCGAAAGAGAATCAGATAAAACCGTATAGTGACAACTTAAAAGATATAATCTAATTCTATCTACTATATTCACAGTATAAAGCTCTCAAGCAAATATATAGTTCTCAAGGACTATATACTCCCTACGTATGCGAATGTTTGACGCTGACCAGTTTATTTTAAAACTAACTAGTGTCATTTATAAAAGACCGGAGGGAGTAACTACCGTACACAAATACCAGATAAACAAATATTGATAGAATCGATATGAGTTTTTTTCTTATTTATTTCATTTGGTCATTTTATCTTGGTGATTAATTTGTTCCACCTACTCTATATTTTTTAAATGACAAGTTTTGCTGTTTTTTTCTATTGACATAGATCGGAAATGTAAGCCGTTTAGATTATTGAAAAGAACATACGGAGTATGGTTCAGGGCCTAGATCCAACGCACATCGGCGCAGGGGTAGAAAGACAAAGATGTAGCATATCATTGGGCAGCGGACAACATGAAACCTTGTCGATTAGTGGACAAATGCCTTGTGCAAATGTCCATATTAGTGGTGACAGAATTGCTTAACCATGTGTTTGAAAACTATTTGAGTAGTAGTGCCAATGATTTAACTGGGATCTAATTCGAATTTGTCTTTTATCGTTTGTAATGTTACTCATATCATCCCGCAAAAAAAAAAAAATGTTACTCATATCATATCAGTGCAGAACAGTAGTACTAGCACCGAGCATTATAGTATTCCTGCACTACCGCAGTAATGCTAGTTCCCAGAAGTTTATTACTCCTGAAATCGACACTTTGAAAAGTAGCAGTGCTAATTACTGAGTATTTTTCATTGTAATCTGTGCAAATTATGTGCACGGAACGGAAACAGGATTATTGCAGGAGTATTTATCGAGTAGGAGTAGCAACAATAATCAATACAAACAGAGAAGGAAAAGCTCTTCAAATGCCAAACGAATACTCCTATGTAAAACCTTGATAACCTAGAGCACATCTTGGAAGTACCACTCGGCACAGTTTCAAGATTAAACGTGATCTGCATTTGTATATAGTAACAAATTCAGCTACAAATACATATGTATACACATGTTTTTTTTTCATGTATTAAGTTTGACGTTGATAAAAAGGGCATCAATATTGCCAATTTTTTCCGTGATGTTTGTATAATTATATTGAGTTGCAACTTGCATGCATTTGTCTTCAATACACTGTCGTGTGGTCAATTTCTCAATCCTAGCTCAGACGTGGAATAAATTGGGCTACAACCATTTATTCAATTGCACTCAGTAAAATCTAAACTTTCAATATCATATTCAGTTGCATGTAACGACCAATTCAACCAAAAACATGTACTGATGGGATTGATGAGAGAAGGCTAGCAATTCACTTAATCCGACATTTCACATGACAGTTGAGAAACATATGCAATATCTAGGAAACTTTGCCTCTGATAAATTAAGAATGTATATGTTGTTCCATAAGATACGACTTCATTGTTGGACACAAGATATATACAACTTCATCCTCATATAAATGTAGAACTTATTGTTCTTTGGAAGATAAGCCAAATATCCACCAAGCGTTGCGTGGGCCAGAATTAAAATGAGTTAGGACCATAGGAGATTAGAAATACATAGTAAATGACAAAGCGGCCAGTTGAGGGAAAAAATGATGCCGTTGATTAAATGAGCCAATCGATGGGCAAAATGCATTGAAAATACTATATCTTCCCGAAACAGCTTTAATAAATATGATGCATTATGAAAATATTATTAAGAAATGTCCCGTGCATAAAAAGGAATAATATAATAAAAATGCGTTTTTGGAAAAGAGGATGCATAAAAATATTGTTGAACTTATAGTGAATCAATTATACAAATGAGCTGAGACAAGGCAGTACACCAGTTATGACAAAAAAAGGTTTTTGCACATGGCAAGGATAATGATATTAAAATCATGATGCATTAATAATGAAATCCTAAGATTAAATAAATGCAATTTCCACTATTAGACAGCAGCACATTCTGGCCAAATAGATCTCAGAGCAGGGAACAAAAAAGTTTGGCATTGTTATGAAATCTGATGGCAATGGTGGCTACTTTTGTACACTGGCCACTCTCTGTCTTTCACTGTAAATCTCTCATTTGTTGGGTCCCTCATTTCAAAGAGGAAAAAAATATGCTAAAAACTTAGGGAATGTTCAGCTTTTGATTGCTTGAAATCCCTCCAAAAAAAGTCCGGTAAAATTACAAAAAAAAAAGAAAAAAAGACTATAACTAAAGAATCATCATGGATGCAATCATCCAAGAATTGGTGTCGCTAGACACAATCGATCGCCATGACCATTGTGTTGTCAAGCTGCTGCTCCTCTTTGGCCCCTTCTGCATGCTGCTGCTTCTCGCTTTTGTCGTCGTCGTCGTCGACAACGACGACCACCGCGTATCCTCCTCCGCCGCCGCCGCCGGTGAGCTCACGCGCGCGCTCCGTCTGCTCCGCCCAGTCGGTCCCAACCACGGCGCGGAGCATCAGCGCGGCGCAGACGAGCTGCGCGGCGAGCATCCCACCCCACATGCCACGGAAATCGAGCCCAAACGGCCGGAACGCGAGCGCCAGCGCCACGGGCATCCCGACGCCGTAGAACGCCGCGACGTTGATCCTCGCCGCTTTCTCCGGCCTCGCGCTGCCCCGCAACACGCCGCAGCCCGCCGTCTGCGGGCAATTCCCCAACTCCGCCGCGCCCAGCAGCGGCAGCGCCGCCGACGCCAGCCTCAGGATCGCGCCTTCCTCCGTGAACATCCTCGCCCACGCCGCCCTCACGGAAACCGCGAACGCGAACGCCACGAGCCCGAGCGCCGCGCCGAGCCCGACCCCGACCCGCGCCACGAGCCGCGCGCGGTCGGGACGGCCCGCGCCCAGCTCGTGCCCGACCCGCGTCGACACGGCGCAGCCGAGCGAGTGCGGGAAGATGTAGATCAGCGAGGTGGTTTGGATTAAAATCCCCATTGCTGCCACTGCCGCCTTCGGGTCGGCGAGGACGCCGCAGAGGAGCACCATGATCTCGTACCACCACCACTCGAGGCACACCGACATGCAGCTGTGCACGCACAGCCTCACCAGGCGGCACCACTCCATGGATTCCGGCTCGCCGGCGGCGACTTCCGCTGTGTTATCAGCGTCAGGGTGTGTTCCGGAGAGGAAGACGTAGGCGGAGAGGAAGAGGAGGCAGTTTAGGTTGGTGAATGCGGCGGCGAGAGCGACGCCACGGATGCCGAGGGAAAGGTGTTCGACGAGGAGAAGGTTGATGGGGACATGGAGGAGGAGCGCGGCGGCGGCGGCGTAGGTGAGCGGGAGCGTGACGGACTGTGCGCGGAGGTAGATTCGGATCGGGTGGAGGAAGCACTGCACGGCGAGGTCGGGGAGGGAGAAGAGGATGTACGAGTACGCCGCGCCGGCGATTTCTGCGTCCTGGCCCGTGGCGACGAGGACGCGGTGCATGGCGAGCCAGAGCGCGGCGATGGGGATCGACGCGGCGAGGAGGAGGAGCACCGTGCGGCGGAGCGCGGCGCGGAGGAGGTCGGTGCGGCCGGCGCCGAACGCCTGGCCGCACACCGGGTCCATGCCGCCGGCGAGGCCGGAGAGGACGGAGTAGCCGGTGATGTTGGCGAATCCGAGCGCGAGTGAGCCGCCGGCGAGAGGAAGCTGGCCGAGGCGGCCGAGGAACACCATGGAGACAAGCGAGCGGAGGTAGAAGAGGATTCCGGCGCCGACCATTGGGCCGGTGAGGCAGAGGATGGAGGCGACCTCGCCAAGAACGCCGGCGAGACGGCGGCGAGAAGCCGGGCGATCATGCAGCTTGGGGTAGCTCTCCGGGAGGATGAGGAATTCTTGGTGGCATTGCGTCGCCGCCATTGCTGCAATTTTGAGGTCTGGTAAGTGTGAGCCGGCGGCCCTCTAGTTTGTTGTTGCTGCAGCAGAGAGAGGCCAGGCCGGCTTTGTGTTTCATGGGGATGGATACATGATGGCTGGACTTGGCTGTATATATAACCGTTGGCTGCTCCCAACATTACTACTTGAATTTTTCAGTGGGCCAGATGGAAATTCTGAGAAATGTGCATGTGTGGCCCACAGGGCAGTGATCCAGCTATGCGCGAAAAAAGGCATGGTTCTCGACCAGTCGAAAAGTTGTAGCCAAGGGTTGAGTGATTCTCGTTTTGGTATAACGTATAAAAAATGGGTGGTTTTGATTGAAGGAAACAAAATATTTCGGTGTGATGGGGGGAGTCAGTTGTTCGATCCGTGATATGTCACGCACGGAGTATAAGTTGTTACCGTTTGGATGGTTTAGAGCCACGCCTTTTGAGCTTGCTACTGATTGTCCGTTATCGAATCTGAACAATGGTACCCACTTGAATGTGTACTTATGCGAGAGTGCGAGTTGGTGAAAAGCATGTGTGCGTGTTCTTTAATTTGGACGGTGGGGAAGCAGGGAGGTGGCTGAGAGTTATCATAAGAGAATTTACCATAGTTATCGCTAGAAATAAGTGATAGAATGGTAAAACTCCTCATCTTTATTTATCGAAACTAGATTATATGTTTCGATGATTAGAAAATTATGAGATATCTTATGAAACTAGACATAAGATCCTTGGGTAGAAACCTTGAGAACTCTCAACTTTGTTGGTAATCATTAATCAAGTTTGTCATACCATAACTATGTATCATTTTTTCTGGCTCAAAACACGAGGTCATTTTCGTATATCATTTCCTTGGATGGTATATTGCAAGTAGACGTGTTCAAATGAGGCTTGGCCCAAAAAGGCTTGGCTCAGCCCGACCATGCACCGGATCGAGATTGGGCCTAGGTTTTGAAGAATGGGACTCTCAACTTTGTTGGTAACGTATAAAAAAATGGGTGGTTTTGATTGAAGGAAACAAAATATTTCGGTGTGATGGGGGGAGTCAGTTGTTCGATCCGTGATGTGTCACGCACGGAGTATAAGTTGTTACCGTTTGGATGGTTTAGAGCCACGCCTTTTGAGCTTGCTACTGATTGTCCGTTATCGAATCTGAACAATGGTACCCACTTGAATGTGTACTTATGCGAGAGTGCGAGTTGGTGAAAAGCATGTGTGCGTGTTCTTTAATTTGGACGGTGGGGAAGCAGGGAGGTGGCTGAGAGTTATCATAAGAGAATTTACCATAGTTATCACTAGAAATAAGTGATAGAATGGTAAAACTCCTCATCTTTATTTATCGAAACTAGATTATATTCTTCGATGATTAGAAAATTATGAGATATCTTATGAAACTAGACATAAGATCCTTGGGTAGAAACCTTGAGAACTCTCAACTTTGTTGGTAATCATTAATCAAGTTTGTCATACCATAACTATGTACCGTTTTTTCTGGCTCAAAACACGAGGGCATTTTCGTATATCGATCAGCTCATCGGATGGTATATTACAAGTAGGCATGTTCAAATGAGGCTTGGCCCATCATGGCCCAAATAGGCTTGGCCCAGCCCGGCCACCCACCGGTACGAGACTAGGCCTAGGAATTGAAGCCTAAAAGTCCCAAAAAAGTCTGAAATTATTGAGAACCCAAAAAAGCCTGGCCCGGCCTGAGAAAAAGCCTAGGGCTTGGGTCAAGGATTGGGCTCTTTTTGCAGCGTCAGGCTCGACATGGGTTCTTTTGCCTGGCTTTTCTAGGCCCAACAAGCCCGGTGTTTGAACATGCTCAATTATTGTAGGTTTGAGAAAGACTAAATATCTTAATAAAATTGTACGATATATGGACACGTAAGGTATAAGGATACAGTACACATGTTAACATATAGTATATGAGCTAGGCCAATCGTGAACTGGCCACTGGTACCCCTGTATATGAATCTACATGGAGAGGTACCATAGGGGTAAGATCTATGTCTTGCCTTCAACCAAATCTTGTGAATTTTTTAATACGCAAAAGCCTTGCGTATCTATTGTATTTAGAGAATTAAAAGGGTTTACAAAGGCAAAAAAAATGATGGGGTGGGGGGTTACAAAGTAGGCCTATTCCCGTGGCGTTGGGTTTGCAATCTCTTTATATGGCTTGGCTACAGGATTAGTTCGGGCGCCACCACCCTCGCCGACCGCTAAAGTATTGCTTCTTGGACCATCGCTACCGCCACTTGCGGCCACGTTTGAAGTCATGGTTATTTCGAAGGGTCTCTAACCATTGAAAGCTTCGGATATTTTTGTCTTTGATCTTTCCCTAGTGATTGATGTTCATTCTATCATTGGGAAGTCTTTGACTTGACAAATATCTTGATGTGTCCTTCAATCTAGGGCTTATCACTGAGAGTCCTTTCCGGTGTCCTTGGTATTGTTAACCACTCTCCGGTTATTGATGGTCTCGTTGCTCTTCGTCTCTTCGACGGTCTAAGGTAACGGACTAACGGTTAAGGCCTTCCTCCAACTATCTTTCTAGGCTTGAAAATGGATAGGGATTGTTATTTCAATTCACTTTGCAGAAACACTTGAAAAGTATAGAAGTATAGGTATATTTCAGTGTTAACCAAGATGTGTATTAATAATATTAGGAGGTATATATACCTCCTAGTTTTAACACTGTAAGTTACCTATGACATGATATTTTCCCAGGAAAAAAAAAGGCTCACCCCACATGAATTTGTTTTTTACTGAATCCTCAATATTCATGCAGCTTACCTTTTGTTTTTTTCCCTTATTTTAAGTCTAGCATCTGATGAACAGTTCAACCCAACTCTAGCTGAAATTTTGGGAGTTTGGCACCTCCTCCTTCGAGGACGTTGGGCAGCTTAAGGATGCACTAATTCATTCAAGGAAAAAGAAGATAAAACCGTTACAATCTCGCAGTCACATTCATGCGTGCAATTATTTCGTCGTTCCAGTCTGCGTACGTGACATTTCCACAGTTCCATTGCCGCGCCATTGCTGTAGCGTTGGCGAAACAACTTTTTAATCTTCCCGTCACCTCATAGATAGATGGCCACATAAAAATTACAAGGAATCAAAATGAATGGCTTTTGTTGAAACTTTGTTTACTATATATTTTTGCAGCATATAGCTTTATCATTCTTGAAAGGTCAGGTCAGAGACCTCGTAGAATATTCAGAGATGGAGCTTGCAGCTCTGCACATATAGGTGCAGCATCTACAGCGTCTCTGCATATCATATCATTGGCATCTGACCTATACCTCCAGCGAAGAGCCCGAGCACCTGAGTCACTGAGTGTGTTTACTCTCAAATGGAAGTATTGAGGTTGACCTGAATTATTAGTCTGATAAGCCTTTAATATGGCCAATCTTCAGATACGCAACACTGACGAGATCACTCAAGATCTCCATGAACATTGACAAACTGTCAGCTACTGGGAGAGTTGCCACTCTCCTAGTCAGCCATAACTGATTGCATCAATACAGCTCCGAATTTAAATTTTTGATTTTGACTTCGAATAATTTCAAAGCACGTTTCAGAAACAAACGAATGGTCAACGAGGAATATAAAATTCAGAAGTGATTATACTAGTGTTTTGGTCAAATAGTTTCGCCAGGAGGCCAGGTCTGTATGAGCTAAGATAACGTGGCATTAAGAGCATGATCATCAAGATCGCCATGTGATACTACCTGAAGAAAGATTGCAAACTGATACGGGAGGTAGTATAATTCTTGTCGTCCTCGTACTATTAGCAGAGGCTGCTTCATTTCGCAAAAGACAAGTTTTTTATTCTCAATGACTCATTTTGCATAACTATAGAGATGGAATGATCGGGCAGACGTGCACTGCTAACCTTCAAACCAAAGACCGGCAATGTGAACCATTTTCATTACTAAAAAAATTATCTATTATCTAGAGAGAACTAACTGGTGTCGCAACCTGAATTGTCAAACTTCTGTTGAAAGAAAGAGACCTTGGTGGCAGCAACACAATTGAAGCTGTTAATCGATGATTTTCTTGTAGCTGGCTAGACTAAAATTTCTGTTCTACAGTGATATAGTTTTGTTGTGTGATGATCAATCAAACCCTGTTGATGAACATGAAATTTATATGATATCAACCGAAACATTTTTACCAAGGCAGTAACAATGGCTTGGTTGAATGCATTGATAATGCGACGTGGATTTCTTATCAATCAAATCAACTATGCAAGTTGGCATATTTCTATATGTTATCTTCATCGGTAAAGAGCATATCCTTGATATATACTCCATCATATATTTTGCAGGTCACAGTACATGGACAGATTCCACTAGACCCTGCAAAATTATGCGGTAGTACATCTCAACATGAGATTAAGTACATTTCACAATAGACTCAGTTATAATGTTAATGCACCGAGGAGACAAATTTAGTGAACTTATTTTACACAAAAGAGATGAGTAGTTTTTGCAGATTAATCAGCCTCATATTTCACAATACGTGCAAAAAATATTTCAGAGATTAAGAGAACTGCTATGTACAGTTTGCTAGTTTGCCATGGTGCTATCCACATCACTGCAGATTCTTCATGCCTCTTTTCCCAGTTGCAGTGATGCAACCAAGTACAGGGAATCCGTTCCATGAGAAATGCAGTTTTTTTTCAGACTACTACTGCATCAGCATTCAACAAGCAGTTCCAGCACAAGCCCGCAACAAAACAAAGTGGCAGACACCATTCAGGGAGCAGAAAGGTGCAAGGCATCATGATGAAATTAATAGCATATTTACAATGTGTGGACTTGCAAGGAAATGTGCTTTCCGGGGATAAGCACAATCTGGTGCAGATAGATGGCTTTCTGTCATGTTAACCTGCATGACTAGACAGTTTTAACCGGACAGCAACGCAGAATTTCCCTGATAAGGATATGCATGTATACTATACAATCTTGTGATGATGAGAGCCTGGCACCCACAGAACATGGGAGCGAATTGAATGTCCCAAATGCTTCCAAACAGGTACGAATTCTCTCAAGGTCCAGGGGTCTGAGATCAAGACACACATGGGCTGGAGATCCTTGCCATCCTCATCGCTTTTGTTTTTACTAGTACAGTCCTGACGAAACATATCTCTCTGCGTGACTGTATCACTGAATCTACGTGTGTGGACATATTTTGTTTATGCATCAGTCTGCAAGCTAATGACATCTTCAGTTTTGTCAGCACATTTTGTTTGTCAACTGTGAGACTTCTGATCACCCCCATTATTCGATCACTGAAAATGCCTTCCAATAATAATAATCATCCTTTTTCTGGCTCGATTAGCTGGTTGGAGAGAACAATCGCCATATGTTGAGATGTGTGCACAGGACGTCAGGATGTGTACAACCTTGTAACCAAGAGATTGGATAAGATTATAGCAGTGTACTCGTAGAAGTATGCAAACATTTGCCACAGAAATTGAAGCAGACAGCAGAGCTGTCTGCTCCCGGGAGCTTTGGAGGTCAGGACAACGCATGTCTCGCTCATACAATAAACTCCGCAAGAAACGCAGTACTGCCACGTAATTCCCGACATTTTTTTCTTACAGAATCTTCGGTTCTTGCACATCCAACACTTCGCTACTTCAACGAAACCTGAACTACTCCAGGTAATACTACCGTTCGTTTGGTTTCCGAATGTTTCAGAATTCAGAATACTACCCTTCTGTTGCAAATCGTGAGATCTATATCTACTGCTACCCGCGTGCTTGATAGGTAGGCGTAGGGTGAGGCCTTGGCTAGTGAAGTAGGCCGGTCTCTACTGATCCAATCCGATCGATCTCTTCTTGACTTCTTGTAGGCGACGCAGCGCCGGCACTGTGCGTTGATCCGATCAATTTCTTGTTCCTTTTTCTCGCTTGGTGTTGTCAATTCAGCGAGCAGCTGCATGCCCTACCCAATCAGGACCGCAAAGCTGGTATTCAATCATGGCGCGCGTGCATATGCATTGCATGGATGGTGGGGGAACGATTGGCACTATGGTCAGTAGATGCTTCCCCACTGTGTCCCTGCTCAAGCTCAGTGATGACTGTGATGACAAACCTGAAATTTCCTAGAGCTGGATAGGGCACAAGTTTTGTCGTCGGCAGGGTTCACAATAAATCTTGATGAATTGAGACTCAATTTCATAAATTCTGATTTATCACAAAATTCATTCAAAATTTGTTGATGTCTGCTTGAAGGTAATTAGCAAAAAAATGACGTTTCGATAATGAGAAAGAACGGACCCCTAGACACCGCGACTCCGCACGCCCTGCGCCGCCATGCCTCTCACTCCGGCGTCCCTGTGCCCCGTGCCGCCACCCCTCCCCTCTTCATCCCCGACCTCCTCGTGATGACGTGGACGACGGTCCAGATCCGGCGGCGCGGCCTTGGCGGCGGCCGGATCTGGCCGTCAGCTTCGACGGCCGGCGACGGGGGCGGTCGGACCTGGGGTAACAGTCCGTTGCAACGGACGTACATTGCCTTGTAGGGATCTTCGATAATCGATAGGGCTCAAATTCACTAGCCAATCGAGATCATAAACCTCGTTGGTAGGGATCACACAACTTGGTAGCGGCTGGTACAACTTTAGGCCTAACCAGCAACCACCTCAGCCAACCTCTGCATGCCGGGGTTCACCGTCGCTGGCGGAGCCATCGCCGGAGTCAATGTCGTCGGAGAATACTAGTTGTTTAGATTATATGTTTGCAAAACCCATTTGGTCATCAAATACCATTCTGTAGCAATTTTGTTGATAACAGTATGCGAGTAACAAAAAAAACAGTGAAATTCAACGAATTTTTGCTGGAAATTTAAATTTTAGTTGCAGAAACTTTTTAGAACTTGGTGGGTTACCGAGTTTTATTTTTATTGGTTGGATAAGTCTGACATCACGAACACCTGTCCGACTCTAATCATTTGAGAAATTAGGATGGTCTGAATGTAAAATAAAAACTATATATATTGTTTTTTTAGAAAAGTATAAGCATTTCAGAATTTTTTAATGGATGGTCTGAATTTTAAAAAACGGCTGGTCGAATCTTATCTGATGGCCAAATATTATATGGCCAGATAGGGTACCTGTAGTAAAAGTGTGACACGTGGACCCGGTCAGGGTTTAGGGGTTTTATCTGCCCTCGATTTAAACGGGGAACATAAAGATTTTGGTTGGAGGAGATGGCCGATTTGTGCACACACATATTCCTATCCCAGAAAGGAGTGACCAAGGATCCTGCTGTCTTGTCCAGACGCAACAGCCCACTTGAAGTGAGACGGTACAAGAGATAGATAGCTCCGGATCGAGTGTGTAGTGTGCATGAAGAATATGGAGACTCTCATCGATGTATTATACCCCCAACCGGCCGGTGTGGGTGAAAGGGATCGAAATGCCGGCAATGCCGGCTAGCTAGCAATAGTCATAACTTTTCCTAGCTTCGGGTCCCGTCTCACGCAGCTAGCGTCGTGGTGGTCCGGCCATCGCAACCACCGTGACGCCAACATCTGAGGCCACCGTTCTCCATCGATCGACTCACATTAAACTGTGCTCACACGATCGATCCCATGCCTTTCTTGGAATCTCATTACGTTGTTGATTCCATCGATCGATCGATCGAAGACGGAATCACGGGCCAATCTTGATTTGATCGTTCGATTTGACAAGTAAAAGGAAGAGAAGATGCTTGAGTGCACATGCGCTCACGGCCGGGGCGTACGTCGCCAACCGGTCGCCGATGGATGGATCATGGAATGGTCGGGCGCCACAGCTTGGCCGATTTGATCGACCAGCTGCTGCTGTATGTGCTCGGCCCCGCCTAGCTCACGGCTGATCGTCGCGGCGAAGGTTTCAGTTGTTTAATTTGGAATGTTTCAAGCTTGTAGTTGGAAGTTTTTAATATGATATCCTATCAGAAATATTGAATTGATAGTTATCAAAAATTTAATTTTGAAAATTAAAAGTAATAAGAAAATCTAGTTTTGGAACCTTCGTTAATTAGCTTTTGCAGTCGGAAAATTTAGCATAATTATGCTCCTAACCACACATGAGGTATAAAGGAGTCAGGTTTTGTGTGAGCCAGGGTGTTAAAATTAGAGGTTATGGTACACAATACTACCAGTATATACCGACGGCATGTAGAAGAACAGATTAGGAATTTCATATAAAGTAGAAAAAGGCTATTAAGTAAATTGATGGTTTCATATAATCATCCCGCACAAAAACAATAAAAAAAAATCTTTGCACGGTCTCGCCATAGTGTGAGAGATGATGTGGTCATTATTCCTCCCACGACAGCGGCGCGATTCCTCCTGCATGCTCCTCTTTCTCCCTCTGCCGTCGTCTGTGGGGAAGACACACACGAAAATAAACAGTTGACGTGAATAAAAATGTAGCCTACTAAAAAGCTAAAAAATGTCCTTTTTAATTTTATATTATCAGTCGGACAAGTCGATTTACACTTGTAGATCATATATACTGCTAGAACACGTCCCTTGGTGGCGATTGGTCTTTTGGCTAATTCTAACACGCAAAATGAGAAATAACATTAGTACGTGATTAATCAAGTATTAATTATTTTAAACTTACAAAGACTGTTTTGATTTTTAAGCAACTTTCACGTGGATTTTTTTCGAAAAGCACAACGTTTAGCAGTCCGAAAGCGTGTTGAGTTGAAAATCACTGTAGTTTTTAGCCAATTTGCAACAAATGAACATGGCGTATATACTGACAATATTATGTACCATAGAAATCCTATCAAATCAAGTGAATTATTTGTCTTTTTCCATGTATTAGTACGTTGAAACTATGTTCAATCCGTTGGGGAAGCAACAAGTTGTATTTCGACGTCGTGTCTGAAGTCTGAAGCGGTTTTTCAAACCCTACTGCGTGTACTGTACAGCTAGTAGTGTGCACAACTGCACACGAGAAGGCAACAAGCTAAAATTAAGCCAGCTGTACGTGTGATGATCGATCACTGTACGTCCGTATATATATAGTCCGATACGCATCGGACGGGAAAGCGGCCGGGCGGCATGGGCGAGCCGACTACGTGATCCGAATGTCCATCGATCGTGTTGCCGGCCGGCGGGCACAAAAACGTGCGATTTTTCCATCGATCGATCGACGAAGGCGGCGGCGGCGGCCGGCACAGCCAGTTATGACCAGAGAGAGAATTAAGGCAGCGCGACAGAGATTGTGGCGCAGCAGCCTCCAAGTCGATCATCTGATCATCATCATCTCTGAATTTCTGTGCTCTCGATCGGTTAGCTGTCACCACTGTTGTATATTTCTGTGCTCTGAATTGCCAGTTCGTTCGTAACGTACGTACAAGCATGCCAGGCCAAGATTGGTCCATCCATGCGATGCGTATATATATGCACGAGCCATTAACTCCTTGCACAGCTACCTAGCTGCATATTGCGGCCGTGTGGATAGATGGATAAACCCGGCGTGGTCTTTTGTAGGACAACGTAGCAGCAAAGCAAGTTGGCATACTTACCCGTACGTGTCGACTAGGCAGTGGTGGGCTAGTGCAACCGCAAACGAAATTGCTATCTCAAATTAGTCGATTTGTGGGATCTTATTCTTTTCCGGAATAGTTTTTTACTCCATCCGTCTCATAATACAAGGGAGTGTGACTATTCGCTTGCAATGTTTGACTATTCATCTTATTTAAAAATTTAGTGTAAATATAAAAATTAATAAGTCATGTTTAAACTACTTTTGATAATAAAGTAAATAATAAACAAAATATACAATACTTCCAAAAATTTTTGAATATGATGAATAGTCAAGTGTTGCAAGTAGAAAGTCTAAATCCCTTATAATATGTAACGGAGGGAGCTAGTACCTATCGGCTGTTCTTTCACAAATTTGAGAAAGATATGTTTCATTTAGCCCACTCCAGAATCGATTATGGTAATGTTTCTTGATTAGGAGAACATGTATATATGCTCCATACTCACTTGCTTCCGATCTTAGTTTTTTTTTTTTTTGACTGAGGGAGTATAGCGTAGACTGTAGAGTGTTTGGCAAACAAAAATCTAGGGTGTAAGGGTGTTCTATAACAATTTTTTTCTATAATTTATATGTCTAATGAAAAATACTCTTTTAAGTATAGTAGAATTCAGTCTAAGGTTTGCATATTTTCTATCTCCACACTGAACCGAGATATCATCTTTGCATTTTCAAACACTTACTACACATATTTAAATGCTAAAAGGAAGCTCCATTATTATGCGCATATTTGTTCACAAATATCTGTGCTGAATTCGACACGTACCTTGTATGCTTGGTAATTTTTTTGTTTTCGAAAGAAGGCAAAAGTTATACCTTGTATCTTGTATATGTTGATAGAGAAGAAAAAAATGTACAACAGAACATTTAAAAAACCGTCCAAAAGCGGCACAGTGCTCTTGAAAATCTGGTACCCTGAACACTTCTCAAATTTGATATGACTTGTTACATACTGTAGGGGACACGTCTGTTCATTTTTGTCTCCGATGATGTCATTTACTTCCTGGAGTAGTCAGATCATTGGTTCCTTTTATAACCCAAATGCAGTAGACTTTCTCGACCGAAAAAGTTAGAACTAAAGCAAATTGGCAAACCATTCCAGGACGCAAGAACAGATTTGTCAATTTTACTGTCCCATTTCCGGAATCTTATAAATTTGGCAGGCTAACCTGCAGTATCCTATCATGATTCTTCTTCAGCTTGCCCTGCCTTGTACTCAACAAATATCTAACATATGTACACAGGAGCTCCTGTCCAAATCTGAATGGGAGCTCTCCAAGTCCATTTACTCGGGTCTCGAGATAATGCTAGGGTAGCCTCCAAACCAATGGAGTTATGCCACGTGGCGATCATGGTACACACGACTCCAACCGGCTTCACTCTAAATTGTGGATGGACGATAGATTATTATTTTTTAAAATAGTAGAAATAGTTTCATTAAAAATGAAACTACACCGCCTCCACATCAACCAGGGATAATTATACGCTCATGGTAATTATTTAATGGCACAAATGAAAAAATTTAAATACTATAGAATTGAAAAGTTCATTTTGCAAAGTTTTTTCTTAAATTCTGATGAAGTTTTTTTTCTTGAAAAAACATGTCATTTAAAGGTTCGGAAGCATACCCCTAATAAGCCATCATTCATTAACTACTACTCCGTCCTAAAATACATATTATTTAGTCTTTGTTTATAACATTTGACAATTCATCTTATTAATAAGACTATGGAATTATTATTTACTTTGTTTATAACTTATTTTTATTATCAAAAGTACTTTTAGTATGACTTGTTCTTTTTTATATTTGTACTAATTTTTTAAATGAGAATAATGATCAAATGTTACAAGCAAAAAGTCAAAAGGACATCTATAGAGGAAGTGTAAAGAAGAATGGGCCCTATACGTCCATGGGGGAGAGGAAGATAAACAAATGATGAACAGATGCGCTGTTGGATTGTTCGAAGTGTATGAGGCAGGTTTATATCAGAAATCATTTCATGACTGGCAATTTGCATCCATCATTCGGCACATGCAAGCCAGGCACCAAAGTTTTTCGGGGTTGGTGTAATAAACAATAAAAGGGTGGTTTTGACCATGGATGTAGTAGGGTTTGCACCTAACCTGCACAACGTGAGATCAAAATCCTACTAGTTCGGTATAACCACTGAATCCATAGGGTTACTGTGCCCCATATGGGCAGAACAGCACACTAATGTAGTATTATGGATTGCCTGATGAACGACAATGTGTGGTCAGACTTTTAGTTTCTTTCGGTCACACAGGCATACTATAGCAGTACCTCTAATATTGAATTGGATGATTGGAGCAAGAAGCTGGCCAAGAATGGAGGTAGTACTACGAAATGGGAACTTTTAATCTGCTGTTCATGTCTACATTTTTTTGTAGGGACCTGTCTTTGGCCAGTAGTTTGATTGATCTGGCATGTTCTACGTTGCACTGTAGCATAGTTAATGAATTACAAGAGGACAGAGTATATATGACCAATGACCAAATATCTGATAAGATGTTAAGGCAGAAAGAAAATGCCCGTGTCACACTGTATATGTATATATACTTGTGTTTCTGAACGAGTCTAGAAAGGCTACTTTTCTTGAGGCACATGCAGAGTTGGAATACAAAGGCATTGAAGAGAGAAACCTTCCAAGATGCGGCCATGATCATCAGGGTCCCATCATCAATAACTCATGTCTCCCAAACGCCCCCAAAAGCCACAAGAAAAGGCCACAAGAACAGGAACGGTTTCATCCGATTGCCAGATCCCTGATTTACACCCAAAGTACTAGTGGTGGTGGTACGTACTCCTACCAGAAAAGAAATGTGTCGCAAGTTGGGCGAACAGTGAGAACAGTAAAAGTGCCATCATTGCCAAGTCAGGATCTGGATTTAGCTTTGTTGCATGTCGCATTTGGTGAAGCAGGAATTATCCTGGACTACTTGAGCAAGCCGTCGGCCACAAACTGCCGCTACTGGTAGGTAGGCAGGCAGGCAGGCAGCTGTACCTGCTTGTTCCATTCCAGCCTCCAGGTTCGGTCCAGTTTCCTGCTCAAAATGCACTGTTTTGCCTGTGGATTTCCTTTGAAATCCTCACATCCTGACCAGAATTCACAGTGCCCTGAGGGCAAGCCACTGTTCAGTTTTGACAGCAGCCATACTTTGCGACTGTTCAGTTCGGCTGAGCAGTGCACGAATCACGCAGAAACCCAGAAAAAAAAATACAGCGATTGAATTTATCGGAGTCGCGTGTGGGGAAGGAGGCTGCGGCCCAGTACATCGTCGTGGGCCGCGCGCGCAGAGGGAATTCCTTCGTGGGCCGTAGACACGGGCCGAGGATGCAAAAGAGGCGTGGAGCGGGTGGGAAGATGGTGGGCCGCGCGCACGGAACGCGCTGATGTGATGGAAAGGCCGTTAAACGAGTCGGATGGCCTGTAGATGTGCAGGCCTGCAAGATCACCGTGGGCCGTGATAATTGTTGAGGGGAAGGCTACCGATTTGGTATAGTAGTGGGCCGTCTGGCCCGCCTGCAGCAGGGTACTGATGAAAACTTGGCCATCCTAAGGAAATTCAGTGGCTGGGAAAACACTGAAATGGCTATCTATTACTCCCTCTTTCCTTTGTTATATTTGACGCTAGTCAGCTCAAAAAGAACTAACTAGCGTCATACATGCAACCGGACGGAGTGTAGTATTCTATTATGTTTCTTTTTCATGACACCTCATATATTTCTAGATCTAGAATGAGGGAGTAATTTTTCATTTGTAGAGGGAGGGTAAGTAAGAGCTTAGAAATAAAATTTGAAGGCTACAAAACAACTCTTTTAAGACTTTTTGAGATGGGCGGGGTTGGGTGGAGAGGAGGTCAAGTAATTTTGCAAGGTTTCATATCCCAACATTTATGCGTTTTCATATTTGAAGGCGTTTGGAAAACATAGTTGCATGACTAATCATTTGAGCTACGATTAATAAACTATTAAAAATAAACTAACCAACAAAAATAACATATGGGTAGAAAATGCATATTTGTGTCATTAACAATTCAAAGTCAATGATGAAAAATAAACTAAGATAAAGAAAATAAAAATCAACCATAGATTATAAAATTATTTAAAAATTCAAAATTTCTTTGCAGGTTGACAAAAAATATTAGATACTTCTCCCGTCCCAAAATAAATCAACCTCTACAGTTTAAATACGAATTGTGTCTCTTTATAAAGCAGCCACATATACCAATACATGCCTAGATTGTGAAGGAAAAAGGTGTTTCGTGGAACCAACTTTTGAAGGACAGTGGACAGAGAAGGCATAAAGATAGAGGGCACTACCGGCACAAGGGTGTCCCAACTGTCCTCAGGAAGAAAGAAACGGTGACCACTGGACCGGCCAGTTCATCGTTCGCCATCAGAAGATGAGAATAGGAACATTGGACACATGCAAGCTCTCTCAGGGACAGAACAAAAGGAACTCGATACCTCTGTAGTGTCTGTACTCGATCCCTCTGTGTCCGTCCGATCCCCACATCCCGAAACTGCATGCCAGCATCCATCGATCGATCAACCTATGAAACCGGTCTGACAAAGATGCTGATGAGCAAGGTACTGACCAAGCCACAGCACAGCATTGTGCAGGACAGAGGAATAATGCAGAGTTACAGATCGATCTATCTCCAGGTTCAGCATACATCCCAAAACCCAAATGATCAATCTTATGCCTGACTAACTAACCCAACTAACACAAGTTCTTCAAGCCTGATCGACAGGCTGGGAGTACGAGTAGTAGCCCTACCAATTGAAGCCTTGATCACTGCTAAAGTGCTAATACATACAGTGTTACAATTGCAAGTACTGCATCCTAACAAACACAATGCTCCAATTATTAGCAAGACATCATAGTGGCCGGCTCCAGCTAAGCGTGTATTATACACGGTGTATATGTAGGACATTGTACACTGTTTGGCCGCCTGGACGGACTCGCCGCCCAAATGGATCGAGTACATTTTAGTTAGTTGCATGTGATGATCTGATCCAAGCTGAGATAAAACACTGTACTCACTAACTCGCATTACTGATGATAATCTCCATCCATGCATCCTCTGTCCTCTTCTTGAGTCATCTTGACCATGCGTCCATCCAAATCCAACGACGACGATAAAAGCAGCAACTGCTGCAACTAGATCCTGCAAGCTAAAGCTATCAAGCGTGCACCTGCTCCTAACTAACTCTTCGCAATAAATGGCGAGAGATTGTATTAGCGCATGCAAAAGGAGAGTGATCAAGAAGAGGGGACTAGCTAGCTAGCCGCTACGTATTTATATATGTACCACTACAACACGTGCCGGAAGATTAGGAAGAACTGCATGCAGATTTGGATGGATATACGTCAGATCAGCATGCATGGATGGAAAGACCAACGTTTCATCGGTAGTGGGTACGGGAGTAGGTGTGTGTACATACAAGCAGCATATGCATGTGCGTGCACGCCAGGTTTGGCACTTTGGGATTTTTTGGGGGGTTTGGCACTTTGGGATTTTTTTTAGGTCCTTAGCTAGCTAGAATCTGATCCTCTAGTTCTTGATCAATTTTGTTGGTCATGTGGGAGCAGGAGTGAGCAGAGCAGCTTTGCTATAGGGTTCTTATAAGGCTAATAGTAACGTCGATTGTTAGCTCTAAAACAACCAACTTAGCTTGTTTCAAGAGCTCATGCATACAGTAAAGAGCTGCAGTTTATCAGTTTGAGATGATAGTTTCATATTTTAAATCACATCTTTCTAAGTGCAATTGATCCTCTGCGCACACAGGGAGCCATGCACACCATCTATGGGCTTGGTGTTGGTTTTTGCATAAAAATAAATTTGAAGCATGAGATTAATTGCATGGACTGGCCATGGTTCCCATCGAACAACCTTTTTATCACAGCAGTGTGTAAAACTTTGTGCTACCACCGGGGGCTAAATGTAGCATCCCCTTGATTCTCTCACTTCCACGTAGAAATATAATGATATGTATGTAATTTTTTCGTTGACTCTTGCTATTGTAACTTTTCTTATGGTCATCAAGCTCTAGGTTTCTCACAGTTTTCGAGGAAAATATCGATGCCTAACAGTTCGTCAAAACTCAAAACCCGAGAAAAACCATTGAAAACTGATGACTTACAATTAGTATGCACCCTAGCGGTTAAAAAAACCAATCCAGTGTTTTTCATGAAATTATTAGGAATCTTTTTTTTGTAAGAAAACAATTTCTCTATAGCCGATTGTACGGTGTAGTCGTCACTAACATATGGGTCTATATGTTATTGACGACTGCACGCGCAGTCCATTGCAGAGAATCCTGATGCATGCCGTAAAAATGACAAAATGGTGCAACTATGCCATCTGTTTTTATAGGCGATGATACAAACGGGCCTAGTTAACATTATTATATTGGCATGGCACTTTGGTTTGCACATGTTGAACTTATTGTGTTGTGTACATCATATGTTCGAAGTCTTTATACTGGTGAACATGCTGAAAGTATTGGCATTGGATCCTTGATAGATAGTCGAGCTGGCTAACCACACGCAAAGTCTTAATCGAGACTAAGACACGAAGATTTGAAACCGAGGAGAAACTTAGTTGCTCTTTTATGTTTAGAAGAAGAGAATTGACCCAGTTTATAAGGAAGACCAGGCTCAAAAACCATATAGATGCGCGATTAATTATGGAAAGCTAGCTAAAATCCCTACACGGTGCACGAAAAGCGGCACACCACAACCAACCTAGCAATTAAAACCACCACGGCGGAGTCTAACACAGAGCGTTGTCACAAAAGCAACACCAAAATATCAACATTGCAGGGGATATGTTATCGTTGCCGAGCTTGCCGCCGAGCGACACAGCAGCTCCGACTTCACAGCAAATGCAACAGGATGAGATCATTGATTACATCATTACATTCCTTTTGTAGGCACTGTCACGAGTTTTGTTTACTGTGTGGAACTGCTGTAATGGATGGTTTACATTTCTGGTATAATAAAAAAGGCAAATTTTGCTACAGGATATTCAATAAGTGTGGAATTAGCTGAGGGACACCGCAAAAACGTGTCTTTGGGGAAAGACACTCAATAATCGTGGCTCTTTGCTGGATGACACCGTGCCGTTTGAAGCTCGGCTGCCATGATGATGGGGTTGTCGGGAGCCGTTTTTCTCAAGCGAAAGGACCAAAATGCCCCTAGGCCCACATGTCAACTCTCATCTCTCCCTTCCCTCCTTCTCTCTGTCCTTCTCCCCCCTTCACCGCACGCCTCCCCCATGGCCTCCGCATGCCTCCGCCGCAGCGGGAGTGGCCAAGGCACGGCCGGGGAGCGGAGGTCGCTGGCGACGGGACTTGCGAGTTGCGACCAGCACGCAGATCGAGGGCAACGGGGTCGCTGCCGGTTGCTGGCGTGCTGATTGACGGCGACAAGGTTGAGGTCGGCTGCCGGCGCGGC
>CM002487.1:13259876-13383291 GCA_000325765.3 Leersia perrieri
AGGAGCGGCCTCCGGCGGGAGGCGAGAGCGGTGAGCAGAGGGCAGCAGCCACCGGCGGGAAGTGAGGGCGGTGGGCAGCGGGCGAGTGCGTGCGGAGCCATGGTGGCGGCGGAGGCGTGCGGAGTGCGCAAGGGCGGCGTGAGGTGAAGGGGGGAGAAGGACAGAAAGAAAGAGGGAAGGGAGATGTGAGAGCTGACAAGTGGGCCTGGGGGCATATTGGTCCTTTCGCTTTTGAAAACGGCTCCCGACAGCCTCGTCATCACGGCAGCCGAGCTTCAAACGGCGCGGTGTCCTCCAGCAAAGAGCCACGATTATTGAGTGTCTTTCCTCCAAAGACACGTTTTTGCAGTCTTCCTCAGCTAATTCCATACTTATTGAATGTCTTGTAGCAAAATTTGTCTAATAAAAATAGGAGGGATCTTCCCCTCTTTATAAAAAAAAAAGTACTGTCCCTTTGTCACATCTCACATGAGATTTTTGCTGAGATGTAAACACACACAGAGGATGGATGATGAATGGGTGCACGACCAACATTTTGATCGGTATTGCTGTTGTTCCCAATTGTATGGGATTTTACTGTGAAAAAGTTGTAATCCTCGGAACTTTATTAAGGTGGTACTAAATTAATTAAAATTAGAACCTGTTTAGATTGTTACCATTTTCAATCTTTCCGGTGTTTGGTATTGCTTAAATTTTGACAAGACAACAAAGTAGCCATCAAATTGGGGTAATTCTAGAAGTTTCTTCTCTCAAAATATCTACCAAAATTTGGTAAGGTGTCAAACTAAACACTACCACCATCACCTTACTAAAATTTGGCATTACCAAAGTTTGGAAAGGTATTTTTTGCAGCAAAGTGAACAAGCCTTTAATGTCTTATATGATGTTTATCGGATTAAGCTTAGCTAGTCTATTGCTCTTCCTATGATCCTATCTGTTTGCTGGTGCCTATTTCATTTCGTGAGGTTCTCAACAAAGACCTAGAAAAGTTTGTCATAGGAAAGATGATTACGGCCAAAATGGCCAATACTTTTTCATAATTTTGTACGTATGCCCGAGTTGGTCAGTAATCATCACTTACTCATATCTCCTGGTGTGTTAAAAAAGAGCTTCACTCTGTTGCTCCCTACTGGCAGTATAATATAATATGGATCTAGTAGATCTATAAACCTTTTCAATGAAAATTTGGAGGGTTTGATCATCTGAGGAAAAAAAAAGCCATACAGAAGTAAAAGTGTAATTTTGCATCTTCGTCCGAATGATGCCCCACTAGAATCGTGGCCAATGCGCCTCCACCGTCGCCACCAATGCTGAATCGCGGCCGAACGATCCACCATTCATTTCAATGGAATGAAGTCGATCGGATCCGATGTCTTCTACTGTTTCATGAAAGAGATTAAAAATTCCTATTCACTTATTAGTAAACGACTAATATGTCATTTGAAACGATCAATTTATATAATTTCTATATTTTCATCGTTAAAAAAAGATGTGAGCCTCTTCGTTCTATGTTAGTAAATGACAAAATTTTGTTTCTCTTCTTATGACATGGTTGTACGTAATTTCTTCTATCGTTTATTATGGCCTACTAAATTTGGTCTTCAGTCCTCGGTGGAAAAGAAAAACCTGGACAGAGGTAGCCCGCAGCAATGTCACAGCAAGTGGAGCTAATCATCTAGCTCACTGTGGTATAGCTTTGGTGGAAATTTTTTATACCAAGATAAATAAACTTTAGCACTTCTTCCCTTTTTCGTTTTTTGTTGTAAATAATATTTCTTCTCTTAATACAAATATATGCAAGTCTTTTTTTCAAAAAATAGCAATTAAACATGAACGGAACGAGTATGAAACGATGGAGGTGTAATTAGCAGAGACAATGTCTTTAGGAAACGACCCGATTAGGTCAGCATCAACGACATGCACACAAGGAATCATCAGTTGGTTGTGTTTATCAGCCGCATCCAAAATTTGAAATTTCAAACTTAAATTGAAATATAATTTAGAGTTTTTTCTCATCATAATTTTTTCAGCCTTGGAGTTTAAACCATCAATGATATATAGATGTAAATATTGAGCCTCGCTCCAGTCATCTCTACCGCCAGTATTATACTACCAGTAAAAATATAGTGTGAACTATATATTTATTATGAGAGTATCCTATCATGTTTTTACTGTTATTCAATTGAGGTGATAATAAAAATCAATTCAATCATTTGAATTAAAATAGATTAGATCGAATTTTATGAGACCCTAGGACCAATCTTGTAAAAGTTTAATTTAAAAATATTTTTATTGCTTTATTTACGTAGCTACGACTAAACATAAGAGCAACAATCGTAGCCATAGACACATAGATACATCCATGCGTAGGAGCACCGCACGGGGCCTGAAGCTTCCAAAAGTCCACTTCGACCTCATCATTGCCCACATTTTGCCAGCTCACTCGTGGCCCCCAATCCCCCTCTCTTTCTGTGCCCACCCACACATGCATGCTACTACTAGCTGCATTCGCCCTTCGATTCCTCTCTCTCTCTCAGAGGTCGATAGACAGATATTCTAGACGGCCATATGGAGCTCCTGTCCGGGCCAAAACAGAGAGTTCCTACCAGATGATAAGAGTTTTAAAAAATGAAGTACTGGTACTACTTTTTTTTTTGGGGGGGTGGGGGGTGGGGGGGATACTGGTACTACTTGTTGAAGCTAGTGTTGTGTGTTGTTGCAGCTGCAGGTGATAAGGGTTGTTTCTTGTGCAGGTATAGTGTGGCACGGACACTGATTGGCCCAGACTCGGACCATATCGCCACTGGTAGCTTTTCTTCTTCATTGGAGGTAGCAACAAGGAAAGCTGCATTGCTCAATTTTAGACGGAGGGGGGGAAAACTGGGAGCAAAATGTGTGGCAGCTTATGATTGATGAGCTAGGATTGCAGACAAATGGGGGAATATGCCGCGATGGCACCTTGTTCCTATACCTGAATGCATGCTGGGCCTGCATTTCTGCAAAAAGCAGAAAAAGGGAAGAATATGAGTGGGAGAAGAATGCCATGATTTATGTTGGATTCTGGACTGAACTAAAGCTCAGCAATCTATTTTTCGTTAACTAACCGGCAGCCTGAATAGCTGCAGAGACGGTTAATCGAGGACCCAAAGCAAACTGGAAAGAGTTTTTTTTTACGATCCAATAAATAGTATCTTGAGGTACTAAAATAAAATCTAGTCATCCATCTATCATACCGGTATCTTAAATTACCATTTAGACCGCGGAAATTCTCAAGCGAAAAATTTTATTCTAAAAAAATGCATCTGGAAAATCCACCGCCGGGATACGTGCCAAACCACTGGTTAAACGGACCGAGACCTTCCGACCCGGCCGACCAAACGGCTCGATCAAGCGGTGTCGTTTGACTACGATCCAACCGGTTGGCATCCATCCAAACGCGCCTGCACCCCACCCGGCCCCAGAATAGCCTGGACTCAACTAATCTCACTCACTGACTCACCGTCTCAGGTCTCACTATTCAGCTCATCTCAGCTCCCTGGAGTGGCGCAAATGATCAGCAATAATTGTACCCACAGAAACAAGAGCTGAGCATGCAAAAGCACAACACAAAAAACAACCCAGTATGTATGATGCAAATATGCAATGCGATCGACTGGAGTGAAAATCATTGCGCGTCAAAAATCTGATCCCCGTTCTTTGGAATTAAAGCCAAGCAATCATGATCCATCATGCATCAATGCACCAGAGCTGACATGGGGAGAAATTAATGTGTGAATCACATATACATGTTGTTTTTCATATATTCATCATCATATATTGTCACTTGAAAATCTTCGTCATGATACCACCACTTATTTTGCTGTGTGACCATGCATTGGATTGATGGATGAACTAGGATGTTGATGAGTAGTGAACTGACTGACTGTTGACTGACTGAACACACACTCGATCACCATGGTGCAGTGTTTCTTCTTTTTTTGTAGATATACACTCAGAAACGAAAAGAAACTGAAAAAAAAAAAAGGAGGAGAAGAGAAAAAGGGGAAGAATGAACAGAAGAAATCAAAGAAACAATGGCGAGCGCTAATGATCAGTGGAGTTGAGACCGGCCGATCGATGAGCTAGCTCACGAGATGAATGGACAAGAAGAGGAAGAAAGGCGAAGTGTAGTGTAATATAGTTGTAGTGTAGTGTACCAATCGCCGGAGAATTCGCTAGAAGAGCTCCCAATCAAACCGAGGAATCGGCGAGGTGGTTGTCGCGGCGGCCATGGTCGTCGTCACGGTGGACGACGACGTCGACGGCATCGACGAAAGCAGGTCGAACGACTCCCAGTTCGCCGTCGGCGGCGCCAGCGCCGGCGACGCGGCGGTCTTCGTCGTCGTCGCTGCAGCAGCGGCGGCGGCGGTAGACGGCGGCGCCTGGAACTGCCGCCGCTGCGACACCGGCGGCGGCCGCGGCGGCAGCCGATCCCGACACGGCGACGATCTCGTGGCTTGCCGCCGTTGCCGTTCGCCTTGTGCGCCGGCGAAGCGTTCTTCGCCCGGATTGCGTCCAGCGACTCAACGTACTTCTGCACCCGCTTCTCCTGCACAATTCGCCCAAACCGCACCCAAATTGAGCTCCTCACAAATCAATCAACTTTGCAGCAAACGGCAACGAAAAAAATTGAAACTTGATTCGGAATGTACCTGGATTCGCCTCTGGACCTTGACCTCGCCATCGGCGGCGATGGCGTCGAGCTTAACAAGCTCATTCATCAGCGCCTCAGTGAGCGTCACCACATCGGCGTCAACAACCTTCCCACCCTTAGCAACAATCCCCTCCAACGCCGTCACCTACACCACCACCAAATCAACCCAATTCAATCCAGCAACAACCCAATTCGATCAATTTCCGACCCAATCCAATCGCCTACCTTGGTGGCGAGCTTGTCGACATGGAGGCTGATGCGGGAGATGGATTTGGAGGCGCGGTCGGCCTTGTCGGTGCGGCGTTGCTCGATGAGGCGCCTGGCCTGAGCGGCGGGGTCCTCGAAAAGAAGCATCTTTGAACGGTCCTTGACGCCGGCCATGTCAAGAAACGCCTTTGAATCCCTCTCCTTGTCCTTGTACACAATCTTCTGGTCTTCCGGGTGCAGCCCCGTCGCCGCCGACAGCTGCTTCTTCAGCTCACCTGCATCAACCAACCAATCAATCAAACAATCGAATAGTTCGCCGGCGGCGGCGGCGAGGTGAGGTGAGGTGCATTACCGAAGGAGGCTTGGGAATTGATGTAGATCTCGTGGTAGACGCCGTTGAACTTGACCTTGACGCGGATGTTGGGCACAGCGGCGGCGGGGGCGTCGCCGTCGGGGCTCCGCTTCTGCACAAGCATCCCTCCCGGCCGCACCTCCCACTCATCCTCCCTCGCCGCCGCCGCCGCCGTCGCGGAAGTCGGCGGAGCAGATGTCTCCTTCATCACCGCCGCCGTCGCCGCCGCCGGAGGAAATGTAGCTTTCGCCTTGGCACGCATCATCTTCTTCTCATGGTATAGCTATCTATCTAGCTGCAAAGAAAGAATCGCCACGACGAGCTCGCAAGCAAACCACACTCTGCTCAGCCGCCTCCAAGAAAGATCTCGGAGAAGCAAGCAGCAGCAGCAGTTGCCGGCGAGCAAGAAGGAGAGGCAAATTGGGGACCGGAGAGGCGGATCTCGGTGAAGTGGTGGTGCAGGTGATTCGGTGAGTAGTTTGCTCGTCGCTGGTGGCCTCAATTGGGGAAATCAGGATCAGGGCAGCCGGCAGGCAGAGAGGTAGGTGGGGAGGAAGAGGTTAGGAGAAGAGAGAGAGGAAAAAAAAACAGATTGGGTACAACTCAGGGACAGACAGGAGGCAGCAGCAGCAGAATATTTATGCGCCAAAAACCAAGCCGCGTCCGCGTGCGTGCAACCCAGAAATTGAGCAGGTAGCAGGTGAGCGAGCTCGCCGTTGATAGGTAGTATGAGCTGCGGCTTCAGCGGCGGCGGCGGCGAGTGATTCGTGTCGTGTCGGAGCAGATGGTGGCGGGAGAGGAGGCTTGGTTGGGAGCTTAATTAGCAGCGAAGCAAGCGTCGTGTTGATCATGATCGGCCAAACTTGCCACTCCCACTCACTGTGTCACTCACTCATCTTCACCCACCTGCCGCCTTTTTTTCGCCTTCTCTTTCCTTCACGCACGCTGCAAACACAAACACACCGAGCCAAAGCCAAATATGCGACTTTTTTCCCCCTCTTTTCTATTTCAGCGTTGCCGTTGCAGTTGCCGGCCTGTGCAAATAACCCGCAGGAAAAAAAATGAAATTTTTTGAGATGGTAGGTGTATTTTAGGGTGGATGATTGATGCACTCAAGTGCAGGGAGAAGATGCGTGACACGGCTGTATTTGGTAACAGTCCCAGTTTCCCAAATGAGGTGAAGCGGCGCGACAAGCAGAACGAATGCCGTTTCGCACACTATCACTCATCGCGTTTTATGTAGTCGTAGGCTCGTAGCAGCAGCAGCAGCAGCAGCAAATAGACAAAACCCCAAAATACTCTACTCGGGTTGTAGTTCTACCGATACGGTGCGTGAACTACTACTACGTTGACCAGTCAAAATGTCAAAGGGAGCAGCAAACATTTGACATTTTGCTCATTTTTTACCACCTCATACTACACGTTTGCAATGCAGTGAAAGATGACGTGGAGCTAGAAAAAAAAAACTTTTCTCACCTGCACATGTCACATTGTCACCTACACGCGGAGAGCCGGAGAGCCGATGGGCGGGCCCACATCGCAGTCCCACCAAAGTGGTGCCCGCCTATCACATGGGCCAACCAGAAAGACAGCGCAGCCAAACGGAACGCTTCGACGGTGCGTGCGCGAGGGCCCCACCAGCATCATCCAGGATCGGTGGGCCCCACCTGTCATCGACTCACAACGCGTCATCGTCCACGTCTGGATAAGGGCCCCACCTGTCATCGACCCGTGGCGCGTCGTCCAACACCGCTCGTGGAGGGGAGCCGCACCGACAGCTCGGACGACGTGGCCTCGTCCCGTGCCTCCACGTGTGCCCGCCTGCGTGGCCTGAGAGGGACAGTGTAACCTACCTATACGGCCTACTGCTGCTACCACTACTCTCACTGGGATGTGGGCCCCACTCGCCGGCGCTGACGCGGCACCCACCTGTACCGGTAGAAAAAAGTTCCTGATGCGGTCGCAACGGTAACATACTGCTTCGGTCGTACGGACCATCACTCCCACTTATTTTACAGTACAAAAAAACTAAAATTCTCTCTTTTTTTTTCTATCGAAAAATGGCTATGGTAAAACAGCATAGTGGCGCGCACGTGCAGATTCGATGAACGAAACAGAGAGAGAGACAAGAGGATGCAGAGAAGCAGCAGGTGTCAGCTTGTCAAGGAGGAAGAGATCAAGAGATGATGTTGACACGATGGCCTAGCTTCATCATCATTATCATCAATTCATCATCGCAGGGTGTACAGCCAAACCGTCCTACTCCTACTTGGCCTCTTTTGACACGTTGGATACCCAATTGAGCAGAGCAAAAGGCAGAAATTAACCTTAACATCGCAGCCTTTCGTCCCTCTCTGGAGAAGAACAAGAAGAACAGGGAGATTCAGGTAGAGCCATACTACAAACTGAATTGTTACTGTTCAGATCAATCAAGTTCTGAACTTGTAAAATAAAAGCAAAATGTTGCATGATTGCCAATGTACAAACAAGCAGAGCACACGGATTTGTTCGTCCAATCCATCCATTATTCCACCTGATGTCTGATTTCTTTCGGTTACCTGCAGACCTGTGACCACTTCTTGTTTGAGTCATCAGTAATGGCTCATACGAGTAGCTGATTGAATGGCCGACTTGCAGAGGCGACAACAACGTAATCATCTCTGCATCTGGTGCTATAATCTCGCAAAAGAGTACAGCCTGCACAATCGATGTAATAATGTGTGCAGACAAATCTGAATTGGAGGTTAGCACTGAACCAGACGCTTCTCGTGATCGATCTCGTCAGGGATAAAGATTAGTTAGTCAAAAGGCAAATCAAATACTGCTCGTACAATCGGTGTTCATCTCAGATTGATGATTAATTGCTCTCTACCTGTAGCCATCGTGCAAATATAAATTAGCGCTTACTGGTACTTCAGTTTAATTTAATTATAGTTCCGGCACACTTAACTAGCTGTAAGATCAGATGAAGTAATGGGACTATACTTCAATTGATAATATATGGGATTTGTTTATCATTAAACTCGATCAAGTTGGTCTGTGCTTTCATTGGGTCAACTCCTTGACCGATGGATAGAAATCATTTCTCTGAATTTCAACGGTCCAGTTCTTTTTTCTGTTCAGTGATCATATGAAGAGTTGAAGACTACTTCAGAATTTCAGTAACGTGAGAAATAAAACATCAACCACAAAGTTTTGACAAAAAGCTGGCACAACAAGAATAGGTAAGTACAAGAGCCATGCTTGGTGCAAGAATTAAGCTTTAGCAGGCAGCAATCATGGTGTCGAGCTTGATCTTTATGCTTAAGCCAATAATATGATATACTACTCCTAGCTTCTTTACTAGTACTTCAATAATGTGTGGCTGCCTTTGCTTTTGCTTTTGTTTTTGTGACATATAATGCCATCATGAGCATATAATGTATTGGCAACCGCACTCTCTTGCAAGCACGGTTGATCGATTTTAAGATATGCGCATCTAGGAGTATGTGCCAAAATCACATCAGATTCTTCTGAAGCTTTGCCTAAAAAATTCAGAGATTCTTCTGAAGCCAATGCATCAATTGGGAAAATGAGCAGTGTGTTGCAGTGCTTAAAATATCGCAAAATGGCTGTCCTCGCTTTACACTAGGCTGATAGAATTAGCCAGCACACATGGGAGAATCAGATTGAACTGTAGTGCTTAAAGCTAATTATGAAAATAGTGTATACATTTGTATTGCTCAAGTGCAGAGACATTCATTTTTTTACTAGCATGTTTTTTTATCTGTCAGACTCTTACAAAAGTATCCTGCAGGTGATTCAGATAAACAAAAAGAAGGTATTTTTATCTGTCGGTTGCACAAGTGCAATTGCCGGAATTATCTTTTTTTTTCTTTCCCCATCTCAATCATCAAAACATCATAAAAGTGTAGAAGTATCTTGTTCAGTGTAAAGTCATCCACAAATTCCCAACACTGAAATGCGTTCACTTTATTTAGTGATGTGAGAGTTTAACAAATATAATTTTGTCGGTTAATTTATGACAATTAGCCAATAAAGAGAGTTAAAGTCACCTATATATGGGACACACGATCATGTTAAAATCAGCCAAGAAAGAGAGATAGTATGTTCAGTGATGTACCTGGAAACTTAATGGAAAAAACAGGACACCACAACTGAATTAAAAAAGCCCCCTCATATGCAGTAAATAACTTTGCAAATGCCTGCAGGTTACAACTAGTACTGCTTGTCACTGAACATAGATCTACATGAAAATGATGCGTGAAGAGTCTGTCCTCCTTCATTGCAATCAAATCTTTTTGCCGTACACCTGTCACTGTTCATCTGTTGGTAAGCAAGACTTAAAGAAACAATAAAACATCCATAAAAAGGATTAGTTAAGCTGAGCCAAACAACCAACAAATCATACAGTAGCTGTCAACATTGATTAATGCAAGGCAAAGTGACAATTAAGCCCAGCCCCCATTAGCCAGGATCAGGCCAGGTAAGCTGGACCTAGCTTCTACTTTCTGTGAGACCTGGCACTGTTGTGTAGCACCACAAAACACATCATCCATTCATCTCCCAAATTTACAATACGCAGACGGCAGATCACAGCATAGTCGCAAGAAGAATATCTGAAACTTGCAGTTTAGTCAAGCAGAATGGTCTCTGAAACTGTGACTTGCAATTCAGAAATGCAGGGAAGCAAAAGTATAGTACTAGACTGTCTCAATTCTAGTACATGCATATACTTTGCACCGACGCAAGTATATGCAAATTAAGGTGTGTAGAAAGAGTGAAGAATTTGTATTGTGGCAAATGCTGGTAGTAGGCCATGCTGAAAGCATCATCCAGCACCATGGTATCCAAAGTCCCAACCATCATTTTCTTTGCATGGAGACGCAGAGAAAGGGAACTATCATGGAATTGGCAATACCTTGGAGGAGGACATATTGATCGGTGATGGAGCAAGTGAACGAATGCATCAACCTCTCCTTTTCCATCTCAGAACAATTCTGATCTTGACGGTCTAACTGAAGAAATCGACACGCCCTGTGCGGAAACCACTGGCTAGATCAAACAGAAAACCGTGCTGCTGAATCCACCCCTGTACAGGCAAACGTACATCGTTACTTCTGCTCAGGTTTCTGATCGTAAAAGAAACCCTAACCTCTCAATAGCAGCAATTGATTTCCTGCAGTTTATCCAGCCAACGGTTATCTGAAAATGACACATACATGACCATGATTTTCAGAAGCCAATGAATAGCACACCAGCATAATATAATTATCATCAAATCAACTATGACAGCCTGATCGATCAACGAGCGGTGGAAAGTAGGAAACAGTTGGCCATACAGTGCAGACTTGAGACTTGCGAGTCGCCGAGGAGAAAGAACGAGTCACAAGGAAACGACTGAACGAGTTCAGTTAGTCTGTCGGTGGCAGCTGCTAAGCAAGTGGCAAATTGACCAGTGTAATTTACATGATCACAAAGGAGAGCAACGGCTTAACTTCTTTCTTCGAGGAGATTTTCCAAGGTGTTGGCCGCTGGCCGGTCGAGATCTCGTTCTGAATTCTGATGGCAAGCTGGGTATAATATCTTCGTCGTCGTCAATCTTTTCTGTCAGAAGCTAACAAAACCTCTGAACTTTCTCTGGTGCAGGTTTTTTCTATACGTGCTACGCGAAATCGATTTGGATCAGATAGCTCGATAGAGACTTGGTTGATTTTGTGCTTCTAGAATCTTTTCAGCAAGAAGACATTTAATCTAATCCTTTTCTCATTATGTAAAAAAAATCTAATCTTTTCTGTTTTTATCAGGGAAAAAATCAAGATTTTTTTTGAGTAAAAAATCAAGATTTTGAGAGTTTTTCAGAGATTTTTTGTGCAAAGAAATTCATGATGGCGTTTCAGCATGGGCCGGAGAAAAAGTTAGTAAATTTAATTTGGGAATTTGGGCCAAATCCAGTGCCACTATTTGGGCCGAACTAAAACAGCCCATAATAAACCAGCCGGTTCGGCCTTTTAGGCCCACCTAAACCGAGTCCGTTTGGTTAACCAGCTAACCTTCCTCCTTTGCTGCTTCTGCTGCTGCTAGCCTGCTACTGCCCTCGCCGCCGCCGCCGCCATGAGAGGTCGGAGCAGCCGCGGCCGTGCAGCCGCATCGACGTCGTCAAGCCGGCGTGAGCCTGAGGAAGAGGATCCGGCCACCGCCTCCGACGACGACGAGGTAGTACCATCACCACACACCCCTCTACCCCCTTTCCCAACACGCAATCCATGGAGTGAATGTTGATGGGGGAATCCCATCCGATTCCTTCGCAGGAGGTGGTATCCTCGTCGTCGGGGTCGGAATCGGAATCGGAGAGCGACGGCGACGGCGACAGCGACGCTGAGCGGGAGCGAGAGCTGGAGAGGGCGCTCGCCGACGTGCCGTTCGGGGAGCTGCAGCGCGCCCGCGCCGACGGGTCGCTCGGCGAGCGAGGGTTCAACGCCGCCGCCGCCGCCGCGCAGAAGAAGGAACGCAGGGCGAGCAAGAAAAGGTTTGGCTTTGTGCGAAGCTGGCTACCTTATTACTAGGGTTTTTGTTGGTACTGATGGTTTTGTGCGTGATTTTGAATAGGCCGATGGAGATAAGCAGCAAAGTGCGGCCGCCGAGGTTCAGGGAGATTATTCAGGTTCCGAAGAAGGTGGGTTGCGATTATGTTGGATTGTAGAGTGTTTGCAGGGAGCAGCGGAGTTTAGTTCGATTGGTTTAGTGCTATGGTAGTGGAAAATTGGAGTCATATCTAGTACTAGTACATGAATTGAACCTTCAAACCTGTCCATGTTGTTTCTTTGAGAACTAGTAGACCGCTAACAAGGAGTCTCTGACTCTCTGTGACTGGTCGATCTATGACGTCTGTTGAAATCGGGCATTTTCTTGCCGTTTCAGCATGGTTGCATCTAAATGCTGTTGCACAAGGGGTCTTCATTAGAAAGTAGCCATGTTTTTGTGTGCTGCAGAAGATAATTATGCTGTATTTCAATGCTCCTTTTTTACATTTTTTTGTGTGCTTGTGCGCGCGTGTGTGTGAGTTCAGTTAGTTTAAGCTTTTGTGCATAGGTGTAGGTAGCATTCATAACAGGTTCCTTTATTGGGATTTAGCCCAAGGACAGAACCTGTGTAGAAGGATTGCAACAAATTTATCTTTAGCTTTCTTGATGTTTGTCTCAGTTCAATATAGCTACAGAAAGGGCCAGTTTATGAATTATTCCTGCAGTTTTGACATAAATTCTTATCTGTTTCTCTCTAATGTGCTCTAGTTTGGTGACTAATGGGTAACATGTACTCCCTCTGTTCACATTGTAAGAGCACATTGTAAGAGGTTTTAGCCTCTTCATCTCTCATCTTGTTCCACTAACATCCATATGAATCTGCACACCTTACAATATGAAACTGAGAAAGTAGAGAAAGCACATAGCCTTTTGCAAGCCTTGTTCCATATACTAAAATTCATTTTTCTTCAGGTTGTAAGGGACCCAAGATTCGAACCTATATATGGATCTGTTGACAAAGAAGGGTAAGATCTTAACATACTTGCACATCATTGCCTGCAAGCTACTCTGTTTGGGAAGTTCTGCTTTGCTTTCATAGAGAAGTTCTATTTGGCTTTATACATTTTAGAAGCCCCGGGTCATGTACTTTTTTCTTGTCTAAACGTGTACTATTTGAATCCTGTAATTTTCTTGTTATTTACTTGCATTTGTTTCCTCCCTATATCTCCTAAGGTTTAATCCTCTAATGGTGCTATCCCTATATTGTTTCAACCTTGTATTAAGTAGTTTAGGTGTCATTTTCTGTTGCAATCTACTGACACATTGATCAAATCTGTTGGGACACAGGTTCAGAAAAAGATACAATTTCTTATTTGACAATGAACTCCCTGCAGAAAAAGAGGTGTGTTCTATGCCTTATGCAGATTCATCTGTTTGTACATGCTTCTGTTTGACAAAACTAAATGTGCTTCCTGCACTGTCTCAATGTTTCTGACCAGAAACTACAAAAATCGATTAAGAAATCAAAGGATCCTAATGCCATTGAAGAAATGAAGAGTCATATCACCTGGATTGTAAGTTTGTTTCTTCTTGGGAGTTATATCCATGAATAGTAAAGAGTTTTGGTATTTTCCAATTGATCTTATACTTATGGTACCTGCTCAGTGAAAACACAAGTCATCAGATTGGCCATTTTCTTCAGTTGATTTTTGACTGAATTTCTGATAGAATACAAGACGTCGCATCTCTACATGATTAGACCTGTCAATTTATGTTTTATAAATTCCGTATGGAAGATCATAAAAATTATAGTGTAGTTACCATCAACATCATCTATTGTATCTCAAAAAAAAAACATCATCTATTGTTGTTTCAAAATTTCGAGGAGAATCAGACAACTAAGCAAGCTTCATCTTTTGTAGTTGCCATGGTAGGATAATCACCCTAGCATCAAACTAAAGTAAAAAACTAGTTGTGTCATCAAACAAGCAAATTGCCAGTACAATTTTATAATCTTACTGTTGCAGTGAGGTGACTACTAAATATGCATGTAATAAGCTTGCGTGAGCAACTTCATCAGATTGATTGATTTATTTATATAGTTGATGCCACATACATGCAGGATAAACAATTGAGGTCTCATCCTAAGAAGAACACCGAAACAGAGATTCTACGTGAACATATTAAGAAAGAAAGGGAAGCAGCAAAGACTGGAAAACGGCCATATTATCTGAAGAAATGTTGGTTCCTTAAACTCCATTTCCTTTCCCTTCTCACTATGTGTCTATCTAAAATGCTAATGCTTCTCTCATTTCCTTGATCAGCTGAAATTCGTGAAAGGAAGCTGATGAACAAGTACAATGAGCTGAAGGTAATATACTCAAAGACACATGACATTTAATTTCCCTTTCTTATGGATATCCCCTTTCGCTTCGATTTAAGTAGACCATTTTACAGGAGGCTGGAAAGCTTGATGCCTTTATGGAGAGGCGACGGAAGAAGAACGCCTCCAAAGATCATCGCTACATGCCATATCGAAGGAATGGGGACGGCGCACAATGATGTTCCTCGAGCTGCCTTCAGCTTGATCCTTGCATGGTCCAGCGTCCTGTACAACCGAGAGCGATTGTTTGTAGCTGAGATCTGATTACTGATAATCACAAGCTATGTAAACTTAAATCATGGGCATAATATTTTGTTTTGCTTGCTGCTAATTTCATTCGTTTTCTGGAATCAAGTGAAAATCAGATCATAAATTTAGTTTTTCTTAATTGAGCAGGAGCTGAAGAATCATGTTGTTTTGCGCATGCATCCTGGCTTCTGTGTTACACGTAAATTGGATATTAATTGTTCTTCGCTTAAACAAACAGAGACTCTCGGCGCTAAGTTGCAGCAACATATCAGAAAACCTGTATGAAGGTAACCTAAAAGTTACTGATGAGCAAAAAATAGTAGCACTTCTCATTGTAAGTTTACAGAACTCAGTTGAGCGTAAAATTGCTCGATGGAAGCTTTTGATACATAAGATACCAGAACAACATTGGAGAAAAGCTATGTATATCGCTAAATTCACAATTTACAAAAAGGGTAACATGCTCCTAGAGGGACAAGAGGAAATAAAAATCACTTACCCCATAAACTACATATTACAGTACCTGTTAAAACTAAAAGGAAGCACACACAAGGTGCAGAGAAACAAAGCTATGCAGTGTCGATGAAAATCAGCTTAACTTGTTTGGTGAACCTACTATACATATGTCCGGGATAATTTTTTCTTTGTGAGGTATTGTGGTTTTACAGCCACTGAATCAACACAGAGTCCACCTTTTGTGTGTGTGCAATCTATTTGAACCGTTGCAAATTGGATCTTTATTGGATCATTTGAGCTCTTCACGACAAAATCGCCGACATGGTGATTGATCCAGACACCAGGATCAGTTAAGTAGCACTTGGATTGGGCCTGCTGACCATCAGAAGTTGATAGCTGGAAGCACACTGGTTTTATATCCCAACCATGGATGTGCTCAGAGCTATAAACCCGTCGTCCAAATCGCTTGAATGGCCTGCCTAGATGAAGACGGAAGAATACGCTATATGTACCTTCTGGGAAGCAGAATTCAACCTCCCCTCTGACCTCAAACCACCAAATTTGCGAGAGATAAGCAACTGTATGAAACCTGTAGCAAAAGCAGCAAACTTCTCATGTTGTTGGATACCTACAAAGGTGTGAAACTTCTCTTGCTATAGCTGAGAAAGTACAAGTGACACTAGGTAGTAGTATAAGTTTGTACCATGTTTAGAAATTCTGAACACTATGTTGTGCCACTAAGGTAACATGCTTCAATATCTCACATGAAAAGCGTGATTGATCAATGCATGCTATTAAAATTGTTCAAGAACACATAATGTTGTTCAGGATTCAACACAAGGATAGGAAAGCATAACATCAAAATCTCACATACGCAAACCAATAATTACACACCCTAAATGCTAACAAGTTCACCTGAGAGATGGATTAGCAATTTCCTCTGATACATGACTACAGTTTAAACAGCATCATATATACCTTCTTTAATACCCCATGCATCATATGAAATCACTGTAAACAAGGTCGCTATAAATGGTAGCCATTATAAGTCCCAAAACTGTGGGTTTTAATGAAAGCACCTTGATTCATCATTTGGAATGAAATTCCAATATCTCCTATCATCAATGCCAGTTATTGAAAGTGCCCTTGAAGAGATTGACATGCAGGCACCTCCGCCAGCCTTGTCCAGCCAGAACTCCTAAACATTCAACAAAACAAATTTAATATGTATAGCCAATGAAACCAACGATACAAACTAACTCCTCAAATTGACAGGAAGAAAAAGCTAACTGGACTAAAATAATCCAAACACAAAGGCACAATCACCATCGCATGAACTTTAAAACTACAACCAAAATCTAGGTGTTTTTTTATCGACTTATATTTTCAGCCTTGACTTTAAACCGCTAAGAGTAAAAGTACAAACATCCTGTCCTAAAAATCATTTTTAGTTGCTTCGTTTATTTTTGTCGGTTTATAAGCCGCAGATCAACCAGCAAGATCATATCAAATTGCCCTATTTCAGTTAATCACATGCGTGATTCTAAACTCAAACAACGTTACAACACTATCAATTCACACAAGCATCTATGCAAACAATACGGTTTGTGAATTTTAAATCAGACACAGCGATCAAAATGATACGGCTCAATTCATCACCCCCCAAGGCCAGTTTCAGACAAAGCACGCACCTTTTTGCCGCCGTCCAATCGGTTCCGGCGGCAGAGCCGCGCGTACACCTCCTTCTTGGGCATCTCCTCCGCCACCGCCGCGGCGGCGGCCTCATCGTCGTCGCCGCCGCCGCTTCCGCCGGCGGCGAGGAGGCGAGCGTAGTTGCTTGGCAGCTTGGCCTCCCAGACGCCGTCCCCGGACGCGGCGCCGCGGAACGTGCGGCTGAGCCTCGCCATCCGGCAGATCTCCGGCGGGTCCAGCCTGAGAAGCACCTCCGCCACGCAGCTCTCCGGCAAGTCCCCCAGCGCCGTCTCCCCTCCCCCTCTCGCCGCCGACGAGGCAACGCTGCCCATCACCCGCCGGAGAAAGCAATCAAGCAATCGACGGAGCTCTCAACAACAGTAGAGGGTAAGCGATTTGGAGAGGAGGAGCAGCGAAGCCGGCGAATCGGAGAACGGCGGCGGCGGCGGCGGCCGCAGGTTGCTACTACTCCGACTCCTCACCGGCGATGAGCCCATCGCGCCGTCGGGGAAGACTGGAGACGCCGAGGCGAGCTCTCGCCGCCGTCGTGTGCACCGAGCTCAGCTCCACTGAACAGGCAAGAATCTTGCAGCTTTCTTCTACCTCCGGCTGCTTCCTCTGTTTCTTTTGATCTCTGAATCTCTGATCGATTTTGATGGAGAAGAATAGAGAAGAGAGCAAAGAGAGAGAAGCCGAGTGGCTTTGCGTGTGCTTCGGGTTTCGAGTTGCTCGGTTCGTGGGTTACTCGGTCATGGCGTTTGCTGGGTTAGGTTGGTTTCGGGGAAGAAGACGATGGGAGAAGAGAAAAGCCGCGAAGGGAGGGGTGGTGCCGTGTGTGATCGACGGAGGAAAAAAAAAAAGGGGATTTTTGGGCACACGGGGAAAGGCCAAGACGCGAGCTTTTTTCAAGGGAGAAAAATGGGATTTTTGGGCATGGGGAAAGGCCAAGACGCGAGCTTTTTTTCAAGGTGGGGTGGCGCGAGTCGTCGCTCTCGCTTTGCTTGGTCGTATCGTATTTATCGCGAGGCTTTTCTCAGGAGCACTGCAAAAATTGACATGAACCGAGACGGCCGAACGGTCAGGTCCATCTCATGAGGAGATGCCTTTCAAGCGGTCTATGCTTATCTGAGTTGCCAACTGCGACTGGTAACTGAACTACTACTAGTGAACTGTTCCTCCGATTTTTTCTGCTCCTGCTGCTATAATGTTCAGATTTCATGGCACGACTGAAATGAACTGTTTGATCAATCAAATATTTGTTGGTTATAACTGAATAGCTGAATGTTTTTTATAATTATTTAATGGTGCAAACGAATGAATTAACTAGTATTTCTTTCGAGGAACCTCGAAGAGGGCAGAGAGCTCCTGCGTCTTATAGAAGAAGAGATTTGATCCAATTTATAAGAAAATCCGGACTCGAAAACTGTACAACAATTGGGTTTATTAAGAAAAACCAGTGAAAACCCCGATAAATAGAGAGAACTAACAACTCATAGATTAGACACATCATAACGGTGGTCCAAACATGAAAAACTCTTAAGATAGAAAAAACAGAGAGAATTAACTAGTATTATAAAGTTAAAAAAACATTTTTGAACAAAAATTTAAGAAACTTGTATATGGATCTTTTTTTTAACGAAGATGGTAGCATTTATTGCAAAAGATCACTCTAGCAGAAGCAAAAAAGTTTCTCAAAAATAAAATTTCTTTGTAATCTCTGTACTGTAGTGGTACTGTTGCAGTCCCTGCTACTGTCCGAATGAAAAAAGAACAGAAAGAGACGGTGCCGAAAGATGGATCAGCGACAACCAAGATGTCTTGTTCGTTAAAAACAATCTTGGGATGCCTCGCTGGTTCAACGATAATGGTAGTTTTTTCCTGTCTCAGTAACGATACTACTAGTAGTTTTATAGCTAATGGTTTTGCTGATCTTGAGACGTCCAGCCAATCACTGCACATATAAAATTCAGAGAGTTCCAGAAGAAAAGAGACTTTTTTTTTTCTCAGGTCGTAGAGAGCAACCACGTATACGCCTCAAACAATCGTGATTGCCTTTAAGCTTCAACTAAGATGCAATATCCATGGTCCAATCCAATCACAGTATTATGTTACCCTAGAGACAAAAGGATAAAACAGAGTTGCAGATCATGCAGCCGTGCAATTAAGGACACTTCACTGTCCAACTGAAGTCAAGAACATCGCATTTGCACGGGTTTCATGCTACAGGGAATATCTTTTATTTGGTTTTGCTGATCAGATCAGACATAATCTGAAAGCGACGTGGTTTAATTCACAGAGCAGAAAAGGCCTACCTGTCATTATTTTCAGTTCAGTTGATGAGTTATTCCTGAAGAGCAGAGATTTGTGTCCTGAAAGCATTGATGTTTCTTTTTTCTGTGCATGAAAAGAAAAGGTTCCTGGTGATCTTTTCATGATGCTGTCTAACTGAGACTTTGCAAGGCCTTACATAAATCTATCAATAGTCTATCATGTTGATGTTGTCAGTAAGTTTTTTTTCCTGTGTAAAGCTAGCCATGAACCAATTTGTCTAGTGAGGAATCATTGCTCTAAACAACACAAGCTGCTGGTTTGTCATAGATTCTGTGGATAAGATCTAGTATCATACTGTCATGCAGAATAGCACTACTACACTAACAACCACCAACCTACCATGGACGTCTATCATCTATGTTCAAGCATGCATCTGATTTACCATCTATGCAAAATTTCCTTAAGAGTTATACTATCATCAGATAAATCTAGAAACCTACATGATTGAGCAATTACTCTACTACTCATCATGCATTACTACACTAACAACCACCAACCTACCATGGGCGTCTATCATCTATGTTTCAAGCATGCATCTGATTTACCATCTATGCAAAATTTCCTTCAGAGTTATACTATCATCAGATAAATCTAGAAACCTACATGATTGAGCAATTACTCTACTACTCATTATGCATTACTCCTGAACTGTCTATTGCCAGTTTGCCACATCTTGACCGGACAGGTCACTGAATCAAGAGAGAGTTCGGCCACTTCAGCCAAAAGGAGATGTACAATAACATGCTAATAATATATGTTACTTGATGGCAATTGTCAGTTAGCACTTTAGTACTAGTTCTTGATCTAAACCATTTTGTTGCAACAATAGTTAAAGTTATCTGTTTCCAGGTGTTTCCTGCAATGAACATTGTGATGGCAATTGTCCGAGACATCAAAAAGTGTTTGGTACTGGTTGATGCCTGACATGCAAATGGATGAAAGAGGTACTCACTCTGTCCCTAAATATTCCTAAAATATAAGAACACAGTATTATATGAGACCTATATTTAGAAAAGGAGGGAGTAGAAGTTTAAGATGGACAAGAATGCAATAAACAGTGCAAGGGCCAAAAGGTCCTGAGGTAAAATTTGGAGAAAAAAAAAATCTCACAAAAATTTTGGAAAGATGAGTACTCTGTCTTATAAGAGAACATAAACATAGGTCACACAATGACGAAACCTTCAAGTACAGCCCAAGTTTCATTTGTGCGGTTTGTTGCATGTCTACGTCAGTTTAAGCTTTACAACCTTGGAGAGCTCATCGGAGAATAATAGAGTAGGGAATGTCCAATTTAACAACGGAAAATAGATGACGACAAGAACATCTATCAACAAAAGAATCTATACACGGAGTGGATCTGAGTCAGCATTGGATCATGCTCCATTAACCGAGTATCATCATTAGCATTTTTCATTGTTTAAACAGCCAATCATACTCTGAATACTAATCCAAGGACCAAGGATATATTGGAGTGTATCCCTTCCCCTTCTATGCCCTCAGAAAATAACATCCACACACCTTAGGAAAAAACAAGCAAGTCTACTAAACCCTTTCCTTTTTTTTTCCCTGGAAAGTTTCTAGCTCTGATTTATGATATGTCTACTTCATATATACCAACAAAAAGGGGGAAAAAAAGGTGCATCGCTAACAAAAGTTTGGTTGAAAGAACCCTGTCCACTGTACACAAGGTGTAGATTGTAGAGCAAATGCAGTATTGTTGAATCAACTACAGATGGCAGAGTAAGGGTGTAGAACATTCACATTGTGCTTCTTTCAACAACAGGATCGTGTAAAAGATGGTCCAACACATAGAAAACCATATCTATTGAACTGCTCCTGCTAGGTTGCATCACCAGAAAAATGGCAACCATAGTAGTACCCGCACAGTTTTATCGATTTGTGATGAACTCAGTTGGATGGACACATGACAGACATGGCATGGTTCGGTTAGTAGTATGAGTATACCAAAAGGCATTTTCCTTGAGTTAGGCAACGAGGCATGGATAGCATAGGCTGTAGGAGCATAACGTGTCTGAACGCAATGCAAATATCACCATCGTTGCCACAAGCGCTGTGATTCACCCAAATACCTCCTCATTGCATACTGGGCATGCCTGAATGAAAACAAACGTAAAATCAGATTCAGAAAATATCAGATAATCTTCCTATATCAACCCAATTTGTATTATTGTATACCACCAACGCTCCAAAATATAAGGGATTATGGCTATGTATTGTATCGCCAAAATCCCTTATATATTTGACCAGAGGTAGTACAAAGCAAACAACACTCAACTTGGATCAGACAGACAGACAGAGTTCAGACAATGTACCACATTCTATGTGTCACATTTTTTTAGTAATATTCAGATGCAGCAGGTATTCTTATCCACATATATTAGCATTTAGCATCTATACGCAATATACAAAAACATCATTTGTATATGGAGGTATGATATCAAAAAATAAAAACAAAGTATACTTTACCTTGTTGATCTTAAGCCAGCGAGTTATGCAATCTGCATGGTAACAGTGGCTGCAGGGCAACCTTATCAACTTCTGTCGGCTTTTATAAGTCGATTTGCAGATCACACATCTGCATATACAGATACCATATAGTTGTATGTTTGTCAACCAACTTGAAATGTACATTATCATTAAGGGTTATGCCATGTTTGAAAAATAAAAACGATGCTCAAATCTAAGAGATTAAATTAACTGGCACATACTCCTCATCATTCTTCTTCCTGGAGAAGAAGCTGCACTTGTTCTTAAAAGGCACCAAATAGCATATAAGGTCATCAGATAATCCTCTGGATTGATTTCCTACTGCTTCACCTAATGCTTGCAGTTGCTACAAAAATCACAGAACAATAACAAATGAACTTCCTAGAATGAGAGGAAGTGATATATTTCAAATCCAGTGAGTTTTATAAATGAGATGTGGATTTCAGGCCAACTCTGAAGCTGAAACATGCAGCTGTGGCCAACGAGAACCTATGAATGAAGGTGTTCAGACAGACAATGTTTTCCCATTTCCTTATGATGAAGTAATTTCAGGGCTAGTATGAAATACTTAAGACTTCTAGTTTCTATAGCTTACAGTTCTCCTATAATTTGAAGCTAGCACATCCTTCTTACTCATTTCTCCTACTTGTCAACACTTCTTTGGTTTTGGAAATTATCAACACTAGTGACTCTACAACTTTTTATTGCTCGGAAAAACAAAACCAAGTACTGCATTTGGAAAATATCCAATTGATTTTGACATCACAAAAGGAGAGAACTTATCGTCAATGTGCCTATAAAGAGGTCAAGCATCTCTATAGATGGTTCATTGAATTCTGTGTGAGAGAAGTATATACACAACATACTTTTAGTATGTCTGCAGAATATTATTTGTTCTTTGTAAACTACCGATACATGTCACTCCCCAGTCCCCACTCTTGATAAGTTTATCAGTTAACAGATAACCGAAAATCGGCTATATCAAATATACGCATTCCCGTTTTGTCCAGACTAATTTTTTCCTTCCCTCCTTATGTAAGATTGGTTTAGATATTGTTTGTGAAACAGTACAGTTAAGAAGAATTTTGCCATACATATTGTCCCTTTGGCAAAAGAATAGCAGCATACCTCATAAGACATATTATCAGGATCAACATTGTCTTCCCTTGTTACCTGCATACACAAATATGTGGAGTTCAGACATTCTGGGACCCTTTCCACACAAATTTCAGATATGTGGAGTCCCTTTCTACGAAAGGTGTAGATGATCCCTATGAACCAATGGGAAAAACATTAGAGTACAAAAGCAACAAACCTGAGCTGCATTATTGGAAGGTCTGTACTCAACAGCTGGTGACGATGGTTCCAAGGATACGTTACCTAAAAACAATGCATCATGAACATGTGGTAAGTGCAAGTGCTAGTTGAGTACAGCTAATGAATGCACCTCAAACAAAGCAAAAAAAATGATGAACATGCGGTGGGGATAGCACTATACCAGCAAATTCTCTTGTAACGATCGCATCATGCGAATTCTCCTCCTCTTGCAACTGCCTAGCTAAAGCTTCATCAGATGCCAACCAGGCCTCGATCCTGTGGATTTCTGAGGAGACATGGATGGCATAGGTGTTTGGAGTTGCCATTGATAAACCTGCAACGATTTGATAATTAACACTGACAATAAATCAAGTCAAACATTACAAATCAGAGCCTATCTAAGAAACCATCTTGTTTATATTAAAAAAAAACTCAGGCTGGATGTTCATGCTTCCACCGAGAGCAGGTATATGCAACCTGCATTTCTTGTAATTTCCATACTGATCAAGGGAAGACAAGTTCCCCCTGTACCTGATGCTCTATTAGAATACCACACTCTCCATGTAAATGCATCAAAATTTGACTCTTAAAAGGGGCAACTACGAGTTCAAAATCATCAATATTCAAATTTCTAGTTTCCCCAAATTTAGATGATACCATTCCCGAATGTACACATCTACTACAGTACTACACCACTACCCAGTTTCATTTCACCTGAACAAAAGGACCGACAGAAATGTGTGAAAAAGGGACGTCATTCCCCAAATATAACTGAACAATCATCTCCTTCAGAAACATTCGTTTGATTGACATTACTTGGACTCTTGGAGAGGTACAACTCGCAAGCCCACATGTCACATGACCAGACAAAAAGAGAGAATTTTTTGCAGACAAAAAGTCAGAATTCTTCTGCCTCAAAGGTGCGATCTTTCTTCTCTCTTTCGCACATCCCAATCAAGAATTGAAGCACACAAAGCAAGAACAGCCAAGGACAGAAGAGATCACTCTCCAGAGCAAGGGCGCATAATTATCTTCCCGGAGCAAACGGAAGGAGATAAATCAATCAGATGCAAACTAGTACCTTGCACGCCGGCAGCTTCTGCCGGAGTAGTAGAAGAGGAGAGGAGAGTGATGGCGTCGCTGCCGCCTCCGCCTCCGAGGAGTCCGCCTCCTCTCCTCTCCCCTCTTCTCCTCTCTCCTCTCTCTCTCTCCCCAATCGTGTGGTATTCGAGAAGCTTTTATGCGACCGACGTGCAGTGGTAGCGGTTGCTCCCAAGTCAAACTGATGGAGACCACCTACTATCTTGCTCTTGTTTTCTTCTGATTTTGTTTTTTTTTTTCCTAGATGAACTTGTTAACACGTTGGTTTTGTCTTAAATTGATGATGCAAAATTGCAAAGCTACGTCCTTTTCGTGTAATAAGGTAGTGGTATCAGAATCCTAATCCGTTTAGCTGCATTTTTTTCTGTATTTAATTGCCCATGACATCAGATGGTTCAGACCGGTGACAGGTCGTCATCAGAGAGAATGAGAGCACCTAAAAAGGTTGTAAATAACACTGAAACAGGTCAGTCCAAAGCGGTAGGCTTCATTTCACATGAGTGGTAGGAGTAGTAGTATTCAAATTCCTTCTGATTACCCCTCTCTGGCAGGCAGTTTGCTGGTGTTGTTCTTCTTGCACGGCTGCTGAATACTGTCAGTGTCATCCAGGCATAAATCCTCTCGAATTCGTAGTTGGCGTTGTGCATGCATTGTTACCGATCAACTAGTTGGCATCCATTGCTGTAAACTATGTTACCGTGTGTACATCAGGATCGTCCCTTTCTGTCTAGTTAAAAGACGATCGATAGACAAGTTCAAAAGATGGCCGTAATTTTTTTAGTCACAGTGGAAGCTGGCATCGCCGTGGAATAAGTTCTGCCCAAAAGTAAATTTCCAAACCAGATCATCCAGTACTCTACCACTACGAATATTCGAACAGACAGAAAAAGAGAGGGCAGAAGAAGAGAATAAGTAAAATAGTTGTTCACGACGACGACACGTCGTCACCAGCAAAAGTTCTTCTTGACTAAAAGAAAAATAAGAAACATAATACTATCTCCGTTTCATAATCTAAAAGTTTTAACTTTTTTATTTATCACATTTGAGCATTTGTCTTATTAAAAAATTATGCTAATATATTTTTTATGATTTACTTTATTAAAAATACTTTAATAACAAATATTTTAACGTTACCAGAAAAAAAAAGTTTAAACTCTAACATTATGATGATGGTATTAGGCCTACTCTTACGACCCATCTCGTCGCCGGCCCAGCTAGCCCAACCGTGCCTGCACGCCGCGCGCGTTCGGTGGCTCACACGCTTGCACCCTCCTCCCTTCCGCCCGGCGCGTGCGCGGCGAGGCGACGCTCGCGTTGCTCACCTACGCCGCCGCACCGCGCTCCCGCCTATAAATCGCGCTTGCTCGCGCATTCCCCACCACACACGCACACGCATACACAACGTGACACGCATCGTCGATCGACGAGAACGCAGTAACGCACACTGAAATGGCGGGCGCGGGCACGAGGACGCTGATGCTGGTGGTGGCGGTGTTGGTGGTGGTGGCGGCGGCGCAGCAGCAACAGCAGGGGAGCTGCGCGGCGCAGCTGGGTCAGCTGGCTCCGTGCGCTCGGTACAGCGTGCCGCCGGCGCCGGGGCAGACGCTGCCGGTGCCCGGGGCGGACTGCTGCTCCGCGCTGGGCGCCGTGGCGCACGACTGCGCCTGCCGCACGCTCGACATCATCAACAGCCTCCCTGCCAAGTGTGGCCTCCCTCGCGTCACCTGCCGTAAGACGGACCCCCACTTTCGTACCGATTATATTCGATTTGATAGGTGTTTTGCTGTGAGTTTTTTGTGTGTGATAAACTCGCCATTGTTGTCGACTAATGGTATGCTGATCGTTGCAGAGTGATTGATGGAGACGGTGTGCCGAGGTAGTAACGTACTACTAGCGTTCGCGCGCGCGAGGAGGACTAATGGCAAGCAGTCATCAAGAGATCCGAGTATACGTAGTATGGAGTAGTAACCTCGTTGGCTTGGTATCTTGTGTGTCGCATGCACGCCGTGCGTGTTGTGTCGTGTCGCGTCCTCGTCTTCGTTTCGTCTGGTTCTCCTGATAATTTGTTCATCCTCGTGAATGACAAGTTTATCCAACTATGCAGTGTCTTTCAAGTATCAACCTTCTTGAGCTTCATGTTAAACGGGAAATTTATTTGCCACTAAAATAAGTAGGAGCTAGAGGTTCTTTTCTTTGCCCCCGTTTGATCAAAGTAAAAGCAAAAGAGAAGAACAAATCAGCAGGTACATTGCCACAATGAAACTGCCAAACTGACACGGAAGAACTGTCCAGATGTCCCTCTTTGAAACGAACAGTGTAACGATGTCACTCTTTGAAACGAACAATGTCATATGGTTTTAACTAAAGGTATTCTCCTATAAATATCCTGCCCCATGCTGTTTATGGTCTACCCTGATACATCGAACTCAAAATGAGCAAAGTATCGCCATCACGGCATCACCGCCATTTCACACCGAGAATAGGACTCTCAACTGAACCATAAACCAGTTCCACTATTTTTACTAACAAAAGCAAGGTGCAAGTATAAAAAAACGTAAAACCACAACTTTCTGACGGTATCCCTAACCATGACTAAATCTTTCTTCACTATGCTGTAATCTGTTCTAGAAATAAGGCTTCTTGCTTGCTTGTTAGGCCAAGGTCACTAAATGACATATCGCCCTCACCAGTGGTAAAAGCACGCCTTGGGTACGACCTTACCTGCATGACACACAATGGAAAATGTATCACTCACTTTAGTCAGACTGGACAATTTCTAACAGTTTCACAAATTTAACCAGAAGAATGAGAAAAGAAACGCCTGCTCAAATAAAATGATAGCAGCTACAGTGCAGAAATAGTTTTCCAAGCATGGCAATATAATCATATTTGCTTGCAAAAACATAAATTGATTTGGTTGATATTCTTCCACTAACAAGCTGAAATCGCACATACTACTAAATCACACCACTAGAAAAGGTCTAGCAAAGGAGCAGCAAAAAGAATACTCAAGTGTGAACCCTAAAATGAATCTCCCTATCCTTTATAAGCCAGGCCATAAATAAACTCATCATTCTCACATCCACAACTAGATTGTAATCATTTGTAGCAATAGAATTCAATCTTCAGGGGCGTACACATACCAAATATATATCAAATAAAGGCAGCGATTTTCAAAAAAAGAAATTCAGTAGTGAATTACCAATCTGTAGGTTCCTGGTTTGTAAGTCCGGCCAATGTCTAAGAAATCAAAAAGGAACTGCAAGAGAAATAGCAAGACAAAAGCATGTATTAGTGGTTCTCCACATATAAGGAAAGATAGAAAGTAAGCTTACCTGAAGCTTATCAGATTTCAGAAAGCGACGCCCCTGTCGACTACCATCAGGCATGCGGACAACAAGTGTGACAGCGCCTTCCTCATCTGCAGCTGGCTCCGGTGGCAAGGATGCTTGCTTGGATGCAAGATTGGACTCCAGCTCCTGCTTGCATAAAACATCAGGAATTACATCACACACATTACCACAGTGCAGAATACAAGTTCAATGAGAATTAAGGAAAAATTGCACAAAGCCTCAATTAAACTGCAAAAAGAAAGCACCAGGATATTATCATATAGCTTTCTAAGAGATTGATGCTGCTTCTAGCAAATTGCTTGTCAACAAAATGTAGAAAATATCATCAATATAACAGTACACAAATGTCAGGATAGAAGATTACTTTATTCTAAGGAGTATCTAGACTTTATGTAGAGTTTCAGCAAGTATATCACTCAGCAGCTAAGCCTAAAATAGAACACTTTGAAATATAAGATAGATCAGATCAACAGAGCAGCAAGTTGATCCAAATACCTAGAACTCAAATATTGAAATGACTGTCATTTACGATCAATTAACTCCAGAATTTTTTTTTTAAAAAAAAGAAAAAGGTACCTCTTCCTCCAGTTGTTTTTTACGCCTTTCCTCCTCTTCTTGCTTCTGCTTTTCAAGGGCAGCTTCTCTTGCAGCAGTTTCTTCCCGGCGACGGAGCTCAGCCTCCTGCAGGGCCTTCAACTCCTTTTCTTGATCAGCTTGGAGTGATGCAAGGTATTCATCATCCTGTAAATCAAATTAAGAGCCTTGATATAGTATAGTTGCACATACCACCAGATAGGTCAAACTAAAGAACAAACCTGCTGCTCCCGTAGCAACCGCTGTTCAGTTAACGTTGGTGATGGAGCGTGCTCTACACGGGGATAAAGACTAGAGCTTCTATGAGATGGCATTGAGAATGGATATGTGGGTCCTTCTGGGACTCCACCAAACATTGCAGCCTCAAGCATAACAGCTTCATCATGCTCCTCAGAAGAAATGCCACCCCACTTTTCCAAAGGAAGAATGCAAGCAGTCAATTACATATAATTTAATCTTCGGGTAAAGATTAGTTTTACAGACGACAAGAATACCTCTGATGGAAAGTCATCCCCATTATTCTGGCGGTCATTCAACGGCTGAGAACTTGAGGGAGGGCTATCAACTGTGTACACAGGTTGTGCTGACTCAGTATTTCCAGAAGCAATGCGTCTAGAACGACGTCTAACTAATGGCTGCTCTTCTACATCTTCAGTGTCCTCTTGGAGGCTATCTTCATCTATTGGCTGACTAGATGATCCAACCTTTTCTGTAGCTAATCCTTGCCTCCGAAAAGAAAGGACACGTATAAGGGATCAAGTACTGGGTAGCCAGAGGATTAAAGAGACAGTTAGTAAAAAGTTAATATTCACCTTCCAGCTGTTCCGCTTGCAGTTCCCTTGTCCTCTTCATCAAAAGAATGTTCTGTAATGTTTACTCCCTCTGGCTGCTGACCTATTCCTTGCTCTGTCGGCTAACATTTGTGAAACAATTAGATCAAGCACATCAGTAAGAAAGTTAACAAAAGCATTTTGGAGGAAAATTAATACACTTGGGAATAAATAATCAATTGTAACAACCTCATTCAAATCACTCCTACTTAAATGTGGGGAAAAGAACACATGGCAGATTAATGGAAAGGTGATGTGTGTGTGTGTGGGGGGGGGGGTGTTGAAAGCTTACAATTGCCATTGCCTCAGCATCCTTTTTTGAAGCTTCAATTGCTGCCCTGATCATTTCCTCTTCTATATCATTGTCATAGTCAGTAACATGAACCAGTGGAGGAGCAGTAGGAATAGAAGCATTCGGCTGCAATGTGCTATCAATATTAGCATGAAGAGAAGGGGCAGATGGCTGTTCGTCATCATCATCCACTACAATAGATCCATGAACTTCAGGGCCATATGAAGATTCATGCCCAGTGACATCCTCGATAATAGGAGCCTGGCCAGAAGGGCCTGTTTGAGGGTTGCTATCCTTAACTTCGATAGGTATCTCTCTCACCTCTCTAGGGTGCGAAACCTGTGGGCCGCGACCGAAAGTATCAGAGGAACCAATTCGGTCAAAATAATTTTCCTGAAAGTTTGGGTCCATCAGTGAAAAAGGGTCACGCAAAGTTTCAGGGAACAAAGATCTAGGGAATGTGTTATTGAGTGGCTCATCCAGGTCCATCATATCATCATGACTCGCAGGTATATTGTTTTGACTGATTCTGTTCCTGTAGAACAGCAGCATCTCATCGTCAGTTCTAGCAGTACAGTATGGGCATCTGGAGAGCTATCTTATATTTCAATGAAAGTATGCTGGAAAAAAGGGTAAACATACACTGTGCTGTCTCCTTCGTTGAAATGTGCATTGATTGCCAAGTTAAGGTCACCACCATGTTCCTGAAATTAAATTGATGAGGTAAGACATTATGCCCAGCATAGATTGTCACCTAAAGGATGAATAACATTGCAGTTAACAACTCGTACTTCAGAGGTAATAGACTGGACTATGTACCAGACATGCATCTAAACTAAGCTCGCGGACTTTTTTTTTTCCTTCCTTTGACACACGCCTAGGCCCAGCATAGATTGTACTAGAGTATATTAGCAAAGCAGAAGAGATAGGGATATGGATGGTAAATTGAGGGAGAGGTTGATCCAATGATACGCTCAGGAGAGGTGGGAGGGGTGATTTGCAAAACTTAAGGGAGGTGAGAGGGGTGATTTGCAAAACCCCACCTCCCTTGAACGCACCCTTGGATCAACATGATGTGGCTTAGATTGAAGTTTTCATAGTTTGCACGGAGAGTTAGTTTCCACCAGATATGTTGCCTAAACACTGCACCAAACTCCTATGTGTTCCAAGTTAAGATCAGCAAATAGCCAAATATCAGATCTAGTAATCTAACACCTTGGATGATAGGGAGCCATAAATTGTCAGCTTGAGAAAACCTAAATTCGGTTGTCGAGCACTCTAGGCGAGCAATCATGAGAATTTTGCACCAAACCCTACAAGCCCAACTTGAACATGCATGAAAAAGGTCATCTAGAATTCGCACTGCAAATCTAACAGGGATATGATATCAATGCCAAATCAATCGGAGATCCATCCCATGACCAAAACCGCGCTTCCACAGAAATCACGGCGCGTTAAACCAGCAACAATCAGACAGAGGTACGCCACGAGATTCGGTGCGAGTAACTCAATTCCGTAAATCCCCTCCCCCCATAGATTCATCTCGAGTTCGCGATAAGTAAACAAATCAGGCGCACATCAAACACCTCAACCCCCAATCGCGCCGCGCCGCGCCGCGCCGCATGAACCCCCGCCCCGCCCGTCCCACTCCCAGAGGAAGAATTACAAAACCTAACTCCAAGCCCTCAAATCCGCAAACCCACGAGCGCACGCGATTTCCACGGGATGCTAGGGAGAGAAGGGGAAGGGGAAGGGGGGTACGGGTGTAGGTACCTCGAGTTTGCGGACGGCGACGGCCTCGTCGGCGCCGGTGATGCTGACGAAGGTGTCGATCGCCTCCTGCGGCGGCCTCGCCATGGTTCGTTGGTTGGTTTGGGTCTGGAAGGCGACGACGCAAGAGTGGGGAGGGGGAAAGAGGATAGGAAGAGAGAGATAGTGAAAGAGCGAATCGATCGATCTGTTGGGTTTCTGTCAAAGCGGCGAGCAACAATGACTCGGTTTGTACGGGTGTTTAACCGTCGTTCTCACCGTTTCTGCGGTTGATTTCACGAGAGCAAAAAAAACACATTGGGCATATGGCAACCTACACGTGTGGTGGTGGAACGTATACGGACAGTAGAATCGGTGAATTTTGGGAGAGAAGTTTGATGGAAGAGTCAACTTATTAGTTATGCTAAGCTAAAATTATGTAAAAAAATTAATCGCATACTACTCGTTGTTTAGTGATAAACAGCGATGGACACGTTGGACGGACGCGAAGTCAACATGTGTCCATCTACACGTCCGTGAGTCCGAGTTTAATGACGCGCTGTTCAAATCTGACGATGAATACTTTAGTTTTGACGACAGCGACGGCGATGACGACTATCTCGACCATGTATTTTAAGGTTTGGATGGAGTGGAAGAGGAGGGAGGGAGAGAACGGCCACCGACGGACATGGGCGGGCGCCACCGAAGCCTTGGAGACGAAGGCCAGTGGTGGGCGTGGTTGGCAACGAGGGCGACTCATGTCATGGTGTCACTGGAGACGGTAGCGAGCGGTGCGCCGCCGGACACAGGGAAGGAGAGGGAGTGAGAGCGGGAGGTAAAGGGTCGGGTCGGTGGGGGCTTGCCAGCGCTGTTGGCACCTACCAACACCGACAAGCCCAATCAGTGGCATGTGGCGGCAAGGGAGGCGGTGGAGAGCTGTAGATGGCACCGACGAGTTGGCAGCGAGGTGCAGAGACGACCGTCGGCGACGATGAGCGCGGAGGCGAGCGAGCAGCACGGAAGTGAGCAGGAGGAAGACGATCGTTGTAGGCCTACATAGAGACCGTTGTTGTGCAGTCGCATCCTAAATTATAGCTAACATGTATAATATGTTGGCTATAAATTTGACTCCATTTTCTCTCTCTTTCTGCTAAATTGCTAATCCTATTGGACGCTGGGCACTGTGGACTAACGGAGCTACCATTTTTTTTTCCATGTTCTCTCTAACTTTCCCAATTTTTACCCTCCCTTTCTCAATAAATACTCGATCTGGATCGATATCGGGCCGACGAAGACGACTCCACCGCTCCCACCGACGACCTCGAGTAGCAGCACCCTTCCCCACACGCCCATCGGGGACATGCGTCCTGGCTACCGCCGGTGCCCTTCCCGCACGCCCGATGGCGCCGTCCCTCTGACGACGACGACTCCACCGGTGGCAACGAGGCCGTGTAGTCCTCCTTGTGCCCGCCGTCGCTGCCAGCAACCTCCACCGGCAGCGGCAAGGCCTGACGCTGCCATCGGTGTATTTTTAAATTTTTTCTATTTGATTTTTTTTGCTTTTTTCTCCTTTTCTTTTTCATTTAAACTTTTTCTTTTCTATTTAAATTGTTTCTTTTCTTTCTATTTGAAAATTTTGTTATTCTTCGATCGGTTGCAAAATAGCCAAGCACATTCCTTTCTCTAATCTATATTTATTTTCAAGCATGTAGAGTTAACTCTTGCATGAGAGTCGAAGTTGTGTTTGTAGCTAACTTACAGTCCATAATTGTAGTTGCCTGAGAACAAATGAAAGTCATATTCATAATCATGAAGAAACAATTGCTCCAATTTAAACTAAGTTGTTGCTAGCAATTAATGTTGCTTACGACATGGCCATGGTTATTTTTCTCATCTAAACTTGTTTGTTTCCTAGCTGTGTTATTCTAACTACCAGGGACCCTCTTTTCTAATAGTGGATCTCTAGTACTACGTCCACCCAACGATATATGGCTCCCTTTAGTTACCCTTAGGCATATCAACATCAGTCAAATTTTGAATTATGAAATTCAATTTTGAAGTTGATTGTAGGGGTTTTTTCATCATGGTCTTTGTTTTAGTATTGGATTTTAAACCGCAAGTATCCGGATATAAAATTTTACGCACAAATTATCATGCATTGTTTTGTTCACGTGGCTACTATCACATCCTAGACTTTTTTTTAAAAGGTGTAAAGTTAAAATTTTGTTAAATTTGACTCACTATATCAAAATAATAAAGAAAGATTGATCAATTAAAATTGATGTTATCAGATTTTTACCATCAAATTATAATATCTAGCTCCTTTTATTTAAAATTACTTATTTAACAATATAATAGCCAAAGTAGTATATGAAAACCATACAATTATCAAGATATGTTTATACTGTTGGATGGAGGAACTATTGTCCAACGGAAATGTCTTAGCTAAGAAGTATTTATTTTAAGAAAAGTTACGAAAATCAAGGCCTAAACTCAGCGGCGCGAGCTCTACTTTGCAACCACTGTACCATACTTTTGTCACATTTCTTCCTAAGAAAGTATATTCACGATATTCTCGCCTATCTTGCAAGCAAACCTGCCCCAAAGTCCAGTAAACCACACGCAAACAGAATCTGGTCTTCTCCCCCGAAGGGAGGAAACGTCAGTTTCTCAACAACCAACCATACTTCCACAACCGCACTCGGTTCACCTTTCAAGATTACCACACCAATATGTACGGACATGTCACTATTTTCGTATGTCACTACTCCTATGTGTCAGGACGTCAGGATATGTAGTCGCGTCTTTTTTTTTTTTCCTTTACACAAACGGCTTGTGATCGTCATCACCGCGCTCCACCACGCCGCTGCTGTCCCGGACCATGATCTCCATCTCCGGCGTCGCCGCCGCCGCCGCCGCCGCCGCCTTGCCGTAGTGCCGGTGCTTGTGGACACCGTCCCTGCCGTGCTTCACGCCGAGCGCCGCCTCGTGCCTGCCGTGCCGGTGGAGGACGCGTTCCTCCTCCCCCGCCGCCGCCGCCGCCGCCGCCGCCGCCGCCGCCGCCGGCGGTGGGTGATCGGGCTGGCCGCCGTCATGCTTCCCCTTGTGGAGGATGTGGTGGTGGTGGCTGTGGACGGGCACGCTCTTGTTCCTCTTGATCGCGTGGTGGTGGTGGCCGCCGTGGTTGTAGCTGTGGTGGTGGGAGAGGGAGTGGCCGTGTGATCTCTTGTGCTTCGGGTGGTCACGGTCTCGCGTGTTCCACCAATAGTACAGTCGGTCGAAGAGGCCTTTCCGGTGTAGAAGCCACAGGGCTGAAAAAGAAAAGGAACAATAGATGTTATGAGCTTATGATGTTTGGTGAGATCAGGTGGTTAGGATAAATAAATGAGGGGTCTCTACTGTCACCGTAGAAATAATCTTAACTATCTATATTAGAATATTTCTCCACATTTCTACTACCATTAATTACGATGGCAGTAGAAATCAATTTAAACAAACAAAGTGCAAGTGCCAACAGAGACTATTGTAGCAGTATGGTTGTGAGATGTGTGGCTAGGTGCTTTGGTGTCTCGTGAAAATGCAATCAAGCTGTTGAGTACCTGCGACAAGTAGCATGCCAAACATGACGAACTTGAGAATGGTCAAGAGTCTTATGCTGCCAAATGAAAATTCACAAATGCAACACAAAATAAGTGCTGGTGAAAACATGAAAATGGCATAGGTTTAGTCGATAGACATCAATCAGAGGGAGTAGATAGAAAGGGCAGGCTGAAAGGAGTTTAATGACATACCTGCGTGATATAAGAGTGAAGAAATTAATCAGCCCATCCCACATCGTGCTCAACCAGGCTTTGATGCTTTCAAAGAAACCCTTTTCATGTTTGTCGGACGAACCGATCTGCAGGAAAGTTGTGTTCAAGAACCGTGAATCTTAGATTGCCCAGCACTAAAAGACTTCTAAGTCAAGATGGCAGTATTGCGGGCTTGGGTATCCACGGATACCCGACCCGATGGGCATGGGCGTGGGCATAATATTTTGCCCGTGGACACGCCCGCCCGATACCCATGAATTAAGTGGGCACGAGGTGGGTTTTATATTTCGTCCGTGGGTATCTATGCCCGACCTGATATATTTAGCCTATGTGTAGTCTACGGAATTTTCACTTTAGTCCTTATATAATGTGGCTCATTTGGCCCAATTATATGCACTACTGTATATACTCGTGTCTCCTGATTAAAGTGTGGTACTTGAACACTTATGTTGAATTGTTGACGTCATAAAATTGCCATTTAAGTTCTGATAGTATGCTACTATCTTTACTGTTTAGTGTTATTTTTTATTGTGACAAAACCCAATGAATACCCACTGGACATGCGTCTTCTCGGGCATGGGCGTGTGGTGTTGGGCCGGGCATGGATTCGCTCTACCCATGCCCGACCCGGCCCACTGCCATCATTACTTCTAAGTGTAAGGTTGTACGCAAATCTAAACTATTTCTACCACGCTACACTCACTTTAAAAAGAGCAAAAGGTGATTTTTGTTGGACCATTATAAGGTATTATTATTTCTGCACCTGTGTTCCATTGCCAAAAACTGTAGCTGTAGTTGAGAATTGGCATTCTTTTCTGTCAACTTCACTGAAATCTGACGCCTTCAAAATAGCTTCAATAGCACAGAAAGAAACCCCATGTCAAAGTCTCAAGACAGGATTGTGAATAACAGAATACATGTTATGCTCTAGTTCATGTATAACAAACCTTGACATGTATAGTTCGATGCTTGGTCTGTTGACGAGCGTAAAACAAATGACCGAATAAGCTCTTCGTCAGGCTTCATGATAAAGGATTGCTCCTGTAAATTAAATAGCATACTTAACTTCACTACTTCATGAAGAAACTTAGTAATAAGCACATAACTAGAGCACGGAGTACAATGATGAATTGATGATCAAATGTACACATCGATACATCATGTACAACAGAGAATTCAAAAATAAAGGATCTAGAAAACTCAGACAACAACTACACTCAAACTTGCCCTGGAAGGTTCAGATAAGTCAACAACTCAACATGCTTGGAAACAAGGAAAGACTCTGAAAAATCATAGAAGATTACTATAGTAACCATTACCTCCACAGGATCAATGCCGCTTAAGCAGTCAAACTGCAAAAGAGAAAAAAAAACACCGGTAACGTTTCATAAAAATAAAAGATCAAGTTACACATCTAGTATATATATGATTAGATAAAACTAAAAAAGTAAATATAAAAATTTTATGATAAAATGTATCTCTAGTATTCGTATGATGCATCAACATACGTAAGTATTCCATGATGAAAAGAATTGCAGGACAGTTAAATCAGATTTCTCCTTTTGAACTTGTTAAAAAATAGAATAAAAATAACTAGTAACCTGTCAAAGGGCAATTTCCTTGACTAGATGCATACCGTTAAGCTATATGAAGCTTCAAGTTTTCCAATATTCTTCGTTTTGACTTGAGCAGTGCCAACTTGACTCAAGGCTTCAAATGTAGAGACACTGATGCTAATTATTTTCCCTGGGCTTCTGAAATTAAGAAGTAAAGAACATAAATTAAGTGATGTACAACATGAATTGAAATGTAACAACAGAGTAAAAAATGATAAATGTAAAATTGTCCAACATGTCGTGTGTTCAATAAGTACGATAGTGCCTGAAATTGTATTGCATTTAAAACTAAGGTTGTGCCTATTGATAATCAGTACTCAGCTGTTCCAGTATTGTTAAATAAAAAATGCACACGTATTATTAGTACCTTTGATAGACATATTCTATGTCATCAGCACTCAGCTCTATCAGCAAATTGCTACTGAGAGCTTCTGTAATTCCCACGGAAAAGGTATGAATTCCTGCGTTCTGTAAATGTATCTATCAGAAAAACTTTATCCAAGTTGGCAGAGAAGATGAGAGGAGAAAAAACTGATGAGAATATAACCGGATGTTGGTTGATCCTTTCAAACCTTCCCAGAACAAGATATAGGGGTGGTTGGCCCTTGTTTATCCTTCTTTTTTCACTCTGAAACAAATGTGAAACATAAGTGGCTGGCTAAGAAATTTTACGATTTAATAACAAGACATTTGGCACTCATTTATGCTATGATGAAAACATTGACATGAAACATTAAAGCACAAGTGTTGTAGCAATAAGAAATTAAAAAGAAGTTCCAGATCTACTTTTGGTGTTACCTCCCAAAATTTCCAAATTTGGTTGTCCAAGCAACTTTCAAGTTGTGACGAACAAAAGTTAGGCTGATTCCTGAAAGCTTCATAGCCAACACCAATCTTGTTACATTCGAAACCATCCAGTGTAAATAGGGATCTATCCAACAGCATCCATCTGGATAAGTCATCACCAAGGTTTTGCGGTTGACCACCAGCACCCTTCAACACTTAATATTTGGAATCACAATGATTTGAATGAGGGAAGTATTCTTATCTAAGATTTTCAATTACCTTCCGTGGAGTCACAAGGTATACATCGTCAAAAGATGGAAGACTTGTATAAGCAGCATAGTCGCCAACTAATTTTACTCTTAGAAAATTGTCTTTAGAAACAGCTGTTCTATTGTCTGGACCAACAATAACGTCCTGCATTTTAATGCTAAGTTAGCAACAGTAACCAAAATTTGGTAAGTGCTTGGCATAATCAAGGTCCAAAACAACACATTGATACCAATTGAACAAAAAAACATTAATTGAACAGAAAATATTGGAAAATCATAATTATTAAAAGTTAATTGGTCCAAGGATCTAAAACATAAGCATGCATACAGCATGTTTCCCTTGCCAGTATTCCACTCGAAAAAGGTGAGTGATCATTAACAAAATCCCTCTGATCAATAGGAGGAATGACTTTTACAGATTGACAGAATACATGTATGTATTATGTAACCATGGTATATAATGGTCGGAACTCATAAATCACTGTGCAGAATTTCAGTTCTTACAGATACAGAAGAGCCTTTCTTTACTTGAACTCTGATGCTGAACCCAAGAGAACTTCTCCCAATATCCCATACATGAAACCTGTTGTGCAATTATACACAAATTTACTTAAATAATTGCCTGAAGAAAAAGCCTGATAAAATAAGAAAGGCCTGTTTCCATGGTGTTATTTGTAGAATTAAAAATAGATACTAAAAGCATGGTGTTTTGTATTATTGTAATGTTACACATAGCAACAGTACATAAAAACTAATGACATACCAATCATCTGAAAAACGGAGACAGTGGGCTGTATTAGCTTTTCCTTTGGGTCTATTAACTGTAAAATAGATGTATATGAACGATGTGAAGTGATGGTATATTGATAAATGAAGAATACATAAAAACCATTTTTCCACTTACAAAGGCTTCCACAAGATGAAGGGGCACGGCGATGAGGCCCACAAGGGCAGCAAACAGGCTAGAACCATGCAAAATGCAAATTAATACAAAGATTGTAACTATCATGATTCATGAAATAGTATATAGAAAATCATATTTGGTGTCAAAATAATAACACAAGCTAAATAAGAAAATATGCTACCAAATCTGAGTACACAGATACATATCGTTTGGGTCTTCAAGTGTCGTGTGTCTGTGTTTTCCTTAATATGGAAACTAGTATGTTTAAATATTTCAACTGCTTAGACACTGAGATAATAAGAATAAAAAAATTATATGCTTCTCACCTCTGTGTTCGCAATTACGTGACCATTTTCATCCCATAACCTAGCATATCCACGAAGATAGCAACATCAGTATATACAACAATTATGACATTTGAAGCACTGGACGAAGAATAAAAACTGGTTTTTTCAACTACATTGCTTGAACTATGCGATACTTAAATGTGGCAAATAGATAAAAGAAAAAGAAATGTACTATGGCGATAAACTCATTCTAATAGTGATAGTGGTAGATTACAGCCATATGTATAATATAGAAAGATGAGTGTGCAATTGTGGTGTGATGTCTGACAATTTGGATCCTTTCCAGGATAAAATTGATGAACATTAAAAATCCTAAAAAAAATACCTTTCACAATATTTTACAACGTCAGCACCAGCATCAGGCTCACACTTACGTGTCTTCACAAATTTTTCCTCTGGTTTGTAGGAAACATCCTGAAGGTACACCAAAACAAGTTACAGACTTTCATTAATGAAAATTTCTTAACTGCTAGGAGCTCCCCTGCAGTAGTTTGGTAAAAAAAGAGAGTTTTTTTACGGTCCAACAAATAGTACCTCGAGGTACCAAAATAAAATCTAGCCATCCATTCATCATATCGGTACCTCGAGGTACCAAAATGAACAGTTGGATTGTGTTTTGGTACCTCGAGGTACCATTTGTTGGACCGTAAAAATTCTCAAAAAAAAAAATTACATACTACACAGGATAGCATCTGTCCAGTTAGGTAATATAGTAATTTGACAAACATAAAAAAAAACTTACTAACAGTCATCATGCTGAAAAGACATACAGAGAATGCACACGATAGTTTTCTATCAACCAAGTGAACACTTCAATGTGATTGTAGTAGTTAGATACCATCCCAACTAAAGCAAAGCATGTTGATCAGCTTCCGATACTTATCTAAGCTTGGAGCCTTTGAACATACTGGGAACACGAACTGATGGAACCAGAATCAGAACAAATAAATTTTGAATCAGAGATAACTTGATTCTCTAAACCATGAATTCGTTTTTTAGTTGGATGAGGACATTGCTGGCTTGCTTCTTGCCCTCAAAATTGCCACACCTAAACATTAACAAAATCCGCCCCGATTCACAAACTACATAAGAGTGTACAACACAGAAATTCGTTTACTGCTCAACAACACAATTGCTTTCCACATATCAACTCTATCCAACAACGTCAATACGTATAGTGTGCTAGAGGGCCAGAGGCACAGAGTGACGGATAATCCAAACACACTAACTAAAACACACATAAATCTGGTCTCCAATACCAAATTTTCAGAAACCAGAATCCAACAGGTTAGGAATTAAGCAACGGGTTCACTTACCACGAGGTAAGTGAGCGCGTAGAGCGCATACACCTCAGATTTGTTGATGATGATGACGGGTGGATCCCGAATGGGCGTCGCCTCCGTGCCGTTCTCCACCGCCTCCCCCACTTGCGCCACCACCGACGCCTCCCCGCCGCTCTGATCGATCGATCACACGACAACCGCCACGGCAAATACGTCATTGAAACGCGAATCGATGAGAATGGGGAGAAATTGGGGGAAACGAGCACTTACGGAGCCACTGGGGATGGCAAGGTCGAGGACGAGCTTCCTGTCGCAGGTGAGGCCGTCGGCGTCGCCTTCGGTGACGCAACTCTCCAGGCGGGACTTAGAGAGGACGTCGACTGATCCGACGGCCGGCGGCGAGTTGGTGGCGGCGGCGAGGAGAGCGAGGAGGAGGAGGAGGATGGGAGGAGAAGGGGAGCGGTCGCTGCGGCGGCGGAGAGGCGCCATTGTTGGTGGATTGGTTTCTTGCGGCGGATGGAGGAAGAGGGGCGGAAATAGTGAGTGACAGAGAAGAAAGGTTGGAACTTGGAACCGCCGTTGCGCGTGGGTGGGTGGGTTTTATGGGCGGAGGGGAGTGGCACGGGAGGAAGATAACCGTTTTTGAGTTCAAAATGGGGTCTTGGGGCGGTTGATTTGATGGTTTGATGCTTCGCGACTTCTCGGGGTCGGGGCGTGTTTGGTTAGCCCGCTTGTCTCTTGGGCCGCTCATGCAAATTCTCCAATTCTGGTTTCGTTCCCCGATCCCATTTGTGTCGTCCTATCTCTTCCCCGGCCGGCTCTCTTCTCGTCACGTGCCTCAAAGACCGGTGACCGGAGAGACCTTGCTGACCTCCATCGCTGTCGCTGCCACCATTTTTCCTCATCGTCTCTACTCGACGTGACGGGGAGCAGACGGGTGAGGAGTGACTGCAAGTGTGCAGACGGCGGATCTGGTGGGGAGGAAACGGCTGCAGCTTCTGGCGGTGCTACCGGGTGGAGGAGCTTTGCGGCGAGAGCAAAGAGAAAAGCATCGGATAAGCAATTAAGCACTCCGATCCGATGCTTTTGCCCTTTTTTTTAATTTAAATGAGGAGATCCTCTAATTTGCAAATTTACCAATTTATATGTTTTTTATGTATAAAATGCATCTTACGACCGGTGCTTTTTTAGCTGAAGCATTTTTTAATATCAATTGTTTCCTTTTTACATGAATCTTAGCATGTACGGGTAATTTTACCATAAAATTATACTAGGAGATAGCCAAACTCAATCTCATGCAAGTAACCAAAGAACATCTCTTCTCATCCAAATTTAACCAATGCACCAACAAAAAAAAAACCATCTTGCAGCCACCATGGTTTGATTTAGTTTGGATGTCACATATGGACCATGCTAAGGTGGCGTGAGCAACCAAATAGATCCTTATTAACCATCTATTTGGTACTTGGGAGTTGGACGTCACATACTCATCTTTTTTCTCTCTCCCTGTGCGAGTCATATTTTTTACTGAAATGCGGTAGGATGGTTAGATTAGAAAAAATACTTATATTTACATATGGGTTGTTTGTAAAGCCCGAACGAGCTCGCTTTCAGTGAGTACTACCTCCAGTTATATTTATTTGAACTTTGTTAGCTCAACAGTGGGAGTAAGTACTTTGTAAAGCCTGAACGAAAAGCGGCATGTTTCAGAAAAATGATTTAACATATGGACTAATCAAATAACAGAGAAAAAAATTTAATAAAATAACAGAGGAAAAAGTATCTCGAAAAAACATGAAATAACGCCGTCCGTGGGGATCGAACCCACGACCACGTGGTTAAAAGCCACGCGCTCTACCACTGAGCTAGGACGGCGTTTTGTACAATGGCAAATAGATTAATTAGAACTAGCATGGAACGTTCGGCGTTAATCCCCCTCCATTTATGTCACAGATAAGAGGACTTAAAGCTCTCACGGCACAACCAGCTGACAGGCATAACAGTGAGGCATTTGAAGCAAGAAGTGGGAAACCAAACATAAAAATAGCTAGGATGCTGAGATGCTCAAACTATAAGCCTCAGTGACCGTCAAACAAATTTACAGAATGAAGAAATCAAATCGCAATACAGTAAAGAACAAACAAGATTAACAAATTTGTTCATATCTACAAACACACAACGCATAAAATTGTTCCTCTGAGTGCTACGTATTTTTGCCGAAATTTGAACAGAAGACCACACTCCTCAGGTATTGCACTTCCACTTCGACGTGGGTACGCAGTTCAGGTAGTGGCACCAGTGGCAGCCGTCATTTCCATTCTTACCCTTGAAAAGCATCACTAGCGAAACCACAAACCTGCATCGCAAATTCTTGGTATCAGGATTTTGGCATCAAGATGATTCCATCAGGATGATGACTGCTAGCAAGGCAATAAACTACCAGCAGCATGCCACAGAGTTCTATATATCATGTTTTGGACCATGAGCACGCACATAACAGTGGTGTTCCTCAATATTTCCAACCATATTGTAACCAATTAACTTACCCAACTAGCAGCAATGCGAATGCCACAACCCACAAAACATATTGGTATGCTTTGTATTTGGGAGGCTGATTAGTTTGGGGCAGTTCATGGCGTTCCATCCAACCAAACTGTGGTCTTGCCAACAAAACAAATCCCAAAAGGAAGCCCGTCACAAACCCACCGATATGAGCAAAGTTATCGGCATGAGGTAGTATCCCAATAGCCAAGTTGATTGCAATAATAAACAGAAGAGTTATTATGGCTGCAGCCTGCAGGAATGGATTAACAAGCATCAAGCAACTGAATATAGAAAATGCATGTGCATTCATCTAGTTTGCTAACCTTGTTGGAATAGATAGTCCAGTTCATGATAAGCTCAGAAAGCATGGATCCAAGCAGTCCAAATAAAGCTCCAGAGGCACCGACGGAGATGTAGTTATTACGAAGGAAAAGCGCAGACAACACACTCCCGCCAAAACCAGATATCAGGTATATGGCACCAATGCGAACTAGCAGGTAAGGAAATTAGTGTCAGTCTACAGATTATTAGATATGCATCATAAGCTTATAAACATGCACAGAGCGAAGATATCAAATATTATGTAGAGCACTAAAGAAAGTCTTTAGCAGAACCAAGATAACAAAACTGAGGTGAGAACTAGAAAATGAAGCCATTTATAATTTCTTTTTCCTAAGAATGAGGATCTAGCTTCAATTCTTAGAACTGCTGACATCATTGAGATCATGTTCATTTCTGAAACATAATGTCATCAGCACAGAAACCAGAGGCATGCTAAAAATGACACAAAACAGAAATTCCATGGAATTGGCAGGTATTCAATCATACATGTCAACACTAAAAATAGAACATCATAGCTAAAAATGACACTGAGTCAGCATACAAAGAAACTTACCAAACCCGAATTGTTGTTCAAGGCGGATTCCAATAAACAGTAAACTTAGCATGTTAACAACCAAATGGATCAGGCCAGCATGGAGCCAGATACAGCTAATGAGACGCCACCCTTGGTGTTGGTGAACAACTTTGTTCCAGTCAAGAGCTCCCATTTTCTGCAAACTGCCAATAAAAAAGATCTGTTAATAGGATCATCAATCATCTTGTTCATCCAAGATTATATTAGTATTATCTGTATTAAATTGGCAGATGAAAGCAAACACCAGATTTCTGTGGCCATTGAGGTACGTTCCTAGGAACAAATGTGTTAAAAGTTAAAATATGCAGCCAGGCAAGTACCGTCAAAGAGAAAACTCCAACATTTACCATTGAGGCGCTTGTTCTGACAGAACTAGTACACTTTATATATTGGCAAAACTTAAAACGGTTCCCATGATTCCATCTACTAGGGTATGAAACTATGAATTCATAATAACACAATATCACACGCCTGTAGCATAGAGCATAACTATGTCATATACATTTCCCAGCCGGATATGACAATCACAAATATTATAAAAGACTGTCAAAAAATGAGTTATTGCGGCACTAAAACTACATAATTTAAGGCGCACGCTGGTTCCGAGGTACTGTATCCCAAGGAATCCAACTAACGACGAATTGCGCTGCAGGGAAATTGAAGATTTACAGATTAAGAAACCAAAATTAACGAAAAAGCTCTAGATCAGTTCAAGCTAATCCCGATAGAGATCTGAATTGTCACTATCAGAGCACAGAGTTCCCAGTCCCCTGAACTTTAAAAACATTAAAAGGAGTGAAAGATCAATTCAAGGAAAAGAAGTTCGTAGCAAAAGATCGTTGTTTATTCTCCCTGGACAAAGCGACACTAAAGAAAAAGCTCGGGTATTTCCTCCCACTGGTCATACTTTAAGCTAACAAAATTGCAACTTTCAGTCCATCGATGCTTAAGAATGCAAACTTCAATTAGAACCCCAAACCACACCCACAAAAGAAATCCAATTTTACCCAATCAAATATAGTAACCATTTAAGGCCGCTAAAAATCCCCTCTTCCTATTCCTATCAGCGCCTCGATCAAACTGCAAGATCCGAAACGCACTCAAAATAAACCCCTAAAATCTATCAGCACAATTCCACCTCGAGCGCATCCAAAACGCCCCAATTGGAGCGCTTCACTGTGTCGATCGACAACATGAACAATCGCAACAAAAAAGCAAAGTTTCTGAAGAGAGAGATAGAGATGGAGGGAGACGTACGTGGAGGAGGAGGGGCCGAGGAGAGGGTTCTCGCGGAGAGGCTGGAAGGAGAAGCGGCGGAGGAAGCCGGCGACGCAGCCGCCGCCGAGGGCGCTGCCGTGCTTGGGGCAGTTGTTGATGTACATCTCGACGATGAACACCGCGATGCAGGCGACGATCACGGTGGGAACCAGCCACGGCCACCACTTCCGCTCGTCCCGCCCCTCGTACCCTCCATACCCATACCCTCCTCCTCCTCCATACCCACCCCCACCACCCGCCGCCGCCACCCGGCTCTTCTCCTCGCCGGCGCCGTTGCTCGCCATCGCCGCCGCCCACCCTTCACTTCAGTGGTGGTGTGGAAGGCAAGACAAGGCGAAGCTGAGCTGAACTGAACTGAAACGAAGGTGTTGTTTGTTACTGATGAGGATTTGGCTTGGAAGCGAAGAGGAGGAGAAAGAAGAAAGGCGGTAATGATGTGGTGGGTGGAGGGGCCCGGGTGGCTGACCGGTGGGCCCCTGGGACACCGGGCGGTGAGCCGTTGCTGTCCCGGAGAGAGAGAGAGAAAGAGTGGTTGGTCCCGGCTCGGGCGCGCGCAGTAACTGCTCTTCCTCCGCCTCTCCGCGTCGTAGGACTGGCCGAATCGATCGATCAGAGGAGGAGGAGGAGAAGGCGAGCACGCAACGCGGGGAGAGGGAAAGGGAGAGGACTAGGCAGTGGCGTGTCGTGGCGAGGCGTGGCGTGGCGTGGCGAGACGAGGCGCGAAGCGTGTGGATCCGAGGGGAGTGAGTGGATGGATCGTTCCACGGCACGGGAACAGCCAGGTGGCGCGCGCGCGCGCTGGTGGTGTTGTTGCCGTGACTACGCGGGCGGCGACCGGGTAAACGGCACATGACCGGTGTCCCCGCGCCGGCGTGGAATGGAAGAAGTGACTGCACGTCTTTTTTTTAAAAAAAAATCACATCAAATCTCTAAACATTAAATACAGATAAAAATAAAAACTAATTGTGCAGTTTGGATGAAAATCACGAGACAAAACTTTTAATCCTAATTAGTTTATAATTAGTTATAAATACTATAGTGACTCATATTGCTAATAATAGCTTATTTATATTTAATATATTTGTCTTGCGGTTTACAGACAAATTATAAAATTAGTTTTTTCATTCGAATTCGAAAAACTTTCAACTCTGATCAAACGTCTCATTGAAAAAAAAAATCTTACCACCGGTGTCACCACCGTGCCAGGGCAACCATGATACAGTAAAGTAGTAAATGCGTTTGTACTGGTGATGTGATAGTACAGAAAAAAGGTGGCTGTACGACATCGACGCAGCCACAGCAGTAGAGACTGTCCTCATGTCGCGCGTTTAGATCTGGGCCGGACCGGATAGACCTCCTCGGCGGCTGACCGCGTCTTACGGCCGGTGCTGCACTTAACCGCCCCGTGCCGTGCGCCCGCGTACGTATACGTACGTGGTGCTGATGCACCGCACGCAATCGTGACTCACGCGGTCACGCGAGGGCGAGACCCCCCCAACCCAACCGGCAAAATCCCAAGGACCCAACCGGCAAAATCCCCAAAGGCTGCCTTGCACGCATGCATGCGCACCGACGCCGTGCGAGACGGCGATCGAGCGCGGCGCAAATCAAATGGACGTGCGCGTCTCGTTCGCGTAGGCGTAGGGCTCACACGCATCCGCGCGGTCCGTGCAGTACGTGTGCTCCAGTTTACTCGCGGCCCCCACACGGCTGAGCTTGCACCTGCTGGCTGGCCGGATGCCAAGCTGTGCGTGCGTTGCGTACATTCAGCTTCATTCCCGTCATTTCTCCGGCGATCGATTTCATGGCTGTTTAGGGATTTCTGCATATGCATTCAAGTGTTGGTATACTCCTAGCTAGCTGGAGGGGTCTCTGGAGGCAACCGCCAGCAATTTCTGCATGTGCATGATGGATGGATGATGCCAACAGTGTACGGCTGTGGCACCCAACAAATCCAACTGTACGAACAGGGACTTCTCACTTTCTTTTTTTCACCTCATTTGACCGAGCAGCAACCCAATCCAATCCATCCAATTGGTTCATGCTTCCTGAACGCATGGTGAGTCTTCAACGTACTACCCAAGTGGAGTGGCTACCTTGCTTCCACATGTTTTTTTGTTGTTTTGTTTTGTTTCAGAAAACGCATGGCGCAATTGTAAAAGATTCCACGTAAGTTTAGTGGCTGTGGAGTGACGTTGTCTCGATGGCACGACACAATTATTTTTCGGCTCGGCAGCTGTACTGACCCCATCTGTCGCCTCTCGCAGCCTTTGCTATAGTTGTGGTACCGGCTACCGACGATGCATGCACAGCATTTGCTGCTGAAAATCATTGGATTGCTAAGTTGGCAATTTTCTGTGCTGGTTAGAGGGAACGAGGGATTATGCTGCTTGTTTATCTGCATACTGGCATCGACTTTACTCCTAAACAATCTGAGCTTACTTCCTACTACACGCCAAAGAAAACCTTCTTAATTTATGGTTGACCTTTGATTTACGCAAAGCCGAACTGTTTTGGATTACGCAAAGTTTGATTGTTCTAACATAAGAGAATTGTATTATCCACCATAATTTTTTGCAAGCTACTACTCCACTAGTATTATTATTATGTATTAGTTATTTTTGAAATACAACTCCTTATTTAAAAGGAGTCAACACCGGTTGCAAATACTTAATCATTAATTTTGGTTTTTCAGAATTGAAGTTGATAGCATACCAATTAAGAGTCAAAGACGACTATAACTTCATACTTATTTCAGTCGCAAATATTTGACATTTAGCAAAATATACCACTTTTAAAATTGTGATCACCAATTTTATACTAGAATAAGTTTACAATAATATGACATAATATTTTGAGCCGAATTATTTTCTTACCAAGATTTTTATTTTTTTAATTATTTGATGTATTACTCTGGTCAACTTTTATAACCATAACGAGTATCTGTCTATTTTAATTTTAAAACCATTAATTTTCAGAGAAAAATAATATGACCAACAACTCCATAATATTCCCAATTGCATATATTAAATAAACCTTCATTACAATAGTCATGATAATACGATCAACTAATCAACCATTCAAACGCCATATCTTTTAGACTAACAAATTGGGCTCTGAATCTGTATACACAATTGGGCGAAAATATACTCGAGGCCTCCGAACGGTGCGATTTGATCCAGCCCACAAACTAACGAAGGCCCACCAAGAGCGCGAAATCAGCCCAAAGCACAAGATTTCTCATGCCACCATGGCCCAGCTGAAACCACCCGATCCAACCCAACCCAACCCAACAAATCCCACTACCCCCAACCAGTCAACTCAATTCCTCCCCCTCCGCAAAACCTCCCCCAAACCCCGATGCTCCGCCGCATCGCCGCGCTCCGGCCGCCGCCGCAATGGCGATCGACGTCGGCCGCAGCGGGATACGCATCCAAGTCCACCACCCTCCCGGAGAAGCAGCAGCGGGTGCGGGACCACTCCCTCGACGGCATCATGGATGTCCAGAAGCGCGTGCGCCGCTTCCTCGCCCTCCATTCCCTCATCCTCTACGCGGCCTCCCCCACTGCCCTCGCCGGCGGCGGCGGCGTGTCCGTCCCCTTCTCCCGCCTCGGCGCGCTCGCGCGGCGGCAGCTCCGTCTCGCCCCACTCGACGCCGGCCGCTTCCTCCTCCGCCACCCGCACGCCTTCCACCTCTTCCTCCACCCCGTCCACCGCCTCCTCCACGCCCGCATCACCCCTCGCGCCGCCGCCGCGCTCCGCCTCGAGGCCGACGCCGTCGCCAATTCCATTCCGAGCTCCGTGCTCCGCCTCCGCAAGCTGCTCCTCCTCGCGCCCCCGCGACATCGCCTCCGCCTCGAGCACATCCGCCTCCTCCGCCGGGATCTAGGGTTCCCCGACGATTTCGCCGAATCGATCATCCAATCCAACCCCGATCTCTTCCGCCTCACCCCCGATGAGTTCGTCGAGTTTGTGCCCTCCCCCTCCGATCCACCCGGGCTCACCGTCGCCGCCGTCGAGCGCGCGCGGGAGCAGCACTACCGCGAGCACCGCAACCCTGGGGATGGCGAGGAGGATGCCCGATTCGCCTTCCCCACCCGCTTCCCGCCGGGTTTCAAGATCGGGAAGTACTTCCGCATCGCGGTCTGGAAATGGCAGCGGCTTCCCTACGCATCGCCGTATGCTGACGTCACCGGCCACGACCTGCGGTCTCTTGAGGCGCGGCGCCGTATGGAGAAGCGGGCAGTCGCCGCCGTTCATGAGCTGCTGTCTCTCACCGTTGAGAAGCGAACCACGCTGGAGCGTCTCGCGCTGTTCCGTGATGCTCTCGGCGTGCCCAAGAAGATAAAAGAGTTTTTGCTCAAGTATCAGGGCATATTTTACATATCCACGAAAGGGAATCAAGGGAAGCTGCACACCGTGTTCCTCCGTGAGGCGTATTACAAAGGTGAACTCGTGGAGCCTAATGAGATTTACGTGGCGAGAAGGAAGCTAGAGGAGCTGCTCATGTTGAACCCGGAGAAGGCGAATTTGGACCGGATGTTCACTAGCATGGGTCGTGGATGGGATGAGCTTGGTGGTGGTCGGCGTGGGGGTGCAGAATTGAGGGAGGAGTTCCTTGGTGATGCGGGTCGCCAGAAAACTAGTAAGGCTGATGATGATTATGGAGATAGTGGCGACGACTCGGGAGTTGAGTCACTCTACATTGACTGAGGAGCAGAATCATACTGTGGAATTGAACATCAACCAGGGAAGGCTGCCTTCTGGAACAAGCATCGATACCATCCGTAAGCACTCTTCTGCTGGCGAATTAACATTGGGTGTAATAATGTCAATTAATGAGAAGACATTACATCCTGAGGCTAAAATTAGAGAGATATGTTGTGCTAGAACTGTTAATATTGTCAAATGAAGACTCTGGGTGCCGCCATGCAACTGCACTGAAATGGTCAGATGGCATCTTGGTTTGCATTCGGTTGTATGAAGGAAGAACGAAGAGAGAGGCAGGGGAACTGAAAACCCCTTTCATTATTTTGAGCACCCATTCTTCTGACTTATTTTTGCTTTGTGTTGCTAGGAGTGAATCCATCTCTCTTTTGAATACCATCTCAACATTCTGCGACTATATTACTCATTGTTTCTTATATGTTGCATAGAAACAATTGAACTTTGTTTTTTGTAATAAGCGTTGCACGGAAACTTCAGTTGAAACTGAATTGAAAATCAGCACTAATGTTGCTCTCTCTTTTTCAAAGTTCAAATTACTTGTTGTTCTAGGTTTGTCCTAAGTCAAACATTTTAACCTTTGACCATTAATTTCTATAATCTCAATTAGTTTAACACAATAATATTTACAATTTTAGATTCAACATGAGAAATACTAACATAATATACAATTCACATGTCGTTAAACTGCACGGAATTGTAAAATTGTGGTCAAAGATAGACACGCTTAACTTAGGACAAAACTAGAACGTCAAGTAATTTGAAACGGAGGGAATATTTTACATTGAACTGGTATTTGTCAACATCAAATTTAATCCTATTAATTGTTTGCTGTCTGCTTTGCTATGTCTTGGCTTAGAAATCTGGAAATACAATGGTCCAACAGAATTAATATCCAGAGTTTATGTCAAGGAAAAGTACTGCTTTTGGATCGTTTTGTCTCATTAGCTGTTTGGCTTTTGAGGGATTGTGCTGGGATTTAGTCTAGGCACTAATCTTTTACTCTTGCTACTTTGTTAGCCAAGGAGTATTTCATCTGACTACTGACTATGTTTTTGATAATGTCAATCTTCATGAACTACAACATTGCAGACATGCTGTGTGCTCTGTTTATGAGCTATTTTACTATGCTTAGCGTCTTATTTTATCTGTCACTCTGTTTATTCTCAGCATGTCTAACCTTGCTGCAAGATTTAACATATTAGGTTTGAATTTCTTTCTCTTTTTTTCTTTGGTTGCGGTTGACAGCCATATTTGTTAAGGTGTAGCTCTAGTGTCGCCATAGCGGTGAGGCGGTTGCAGGCGTCAAGGTGTCTACTTTACCCTTGGCGGTTGCAGGTGACATGGTGTTTACTTTACCCTTATGTTGCCTCTGCCTAACAGGCGAAACCAGTGTAAGGGAAATTGGAAGGCGGTAGGCTCATCCTGGAACCCTAGCTGGATTGCAGTCACCGTCCTTCCATCAGATCTAGCTCCAGATCTCAGCTGGTTGCTCTGCTTCTCAACTGGTGGCACATGATGCCTCTTAGGGGATATTGGTATGAAGCTGGTGCTGGGCTTTTGTGTGCTGGCCAGCCTGGCCTAGTGGGCTTTTCTCATTTTCATTGCCATTTCTTTCAAATTTCTCCTCTAACCATGCTTCAGCCACCTCATATTGCGCCGCCTTGCCTTACACCCTGCATGCTATAGCGCTGAGGCATACCCATGTCGCCTTAAACTGCCTTAACAACTCTGTTGACAACCATACACGCATACAGTAGTGTTCTTTACTATCTAGAGATATTTGGAACTTTTATTCAGAGCTTCATGGTTGTCACCAAAACACTAGCTGGCTGATTAAGCAAAAAAACTTTCATTTTCATTTCACTTAGTGACTAATCGGCTCGACTGTTCTTCCAAACATTGTTCAAGTTTGGAACAACTGCGATCTCTTGACTAATAATGATCCTGCTATGCAAAACAACAAATGTTCACATGCGAATGTAACCTAAGTACCTAACTGCCTTTCATGTTTGCAATGAAGGAAGGCGGTACAGCTTGAAAGGGCAATCAATATACAGTGCAAGAGATTGATGGAAAATAAGAAAACAAATATTACAGGAAAAGTCTCCAGTTCGTAACAGAATGATGAAGGTGCATGTAGCACTGCAGCCTTCTCGCTGTTAGGATGCTATCCGGGTGTCATGCTGGTATGTCCTGCACTCCTGTATTGTGACTGTTGTGCTCTGTATAACTTAATCTCTTCGATATGTACTGAAATGATGAACATGGTGAATTGGCAGCTTGTAGGCTTTGCTCATTTAAATATCATTTGAAATTCCTTTATATCAACTTAACACTATAGTTTTAATCCACTAGTTGGTAAGTGATGCTGTACTTGTCGTTTGGGTTTTTGTTTTGCAACGTTTAACCACTCGTCTTATTCAAAAAATTATAGAATTATTATTTATTTTGTTTGTGATTTGCTTTATTATCAAAAGTACTTTAGATGTGACTTATTCTTTTGTATATTTGCAATAATTTTTTGAATAAGAAATGGTCAAACGTTACAACAAAAACCCAAAACGACAAGTATCTTGGGACGGAAAGAGTATATGGTTGTAATGTCTGACAAAGATGCTGCCATCACTGTTTACTCCCTGTTGCGCAGATGTTTCAACTTTCTAATTGATGGCGTCCTGTTTTGGATTTTTTTTTAATTTCATTGACAGAGCCTACATTAAAATTTGTTTTAATTGTTAACGAGACCCAGTTAGGCTTTAGTTTAATCTAAACTCTGAGCTGACTTGCTGTCTTCTTGCCACCTAAAATTGTAAGTTCTCCCTTCAAAATAGTAATAGTATGTATGACCCTCAAGTAATAATAGTATCACTGTCTGCCCATACCAGATAACCGTTTTTGTCATTTTTCTTTTGGCCTTTATGTTTGATGGAACTTAATTCTGATTGTGCTTGCTACTATCTAACTTTGGCCTTCTTGTTTGTTTGAAAGTATCATTAGATGCTGATAGTAATGATCTATTTCTTGTAACATGTATTGATGACAGCATGGGTTAAAAGATAGTGCCTTGTTCATCAATCGAGCTCCAACCTCATTTATTATGTTAACTGTTTCTGAAGATTGAAATGTACAAAAACAGGCTATGGTGTCCCCAATCCAACAGACATATTAAGCAAGTCGCTCTCGCTCGATTTAAATCCCTTGATAGTAAGATTTTTCTGTCAGTTTTGTTACTCTGCTTTCATTTTCAGGTATCTAGTTTGTCCTCTATTTTCCTTTCTGCCTCATTGTTACTTCATGTGAGAAGGACATCCATGATTACCTGACCTCTGTGCGCCAAATCCATATCCCCTAATATTTAGTTGTTTTGTTCAAAGGAGACCATGCAATGCCCATGCTTGCTATTTGTACGCCTGCCTGGGAGGCTCGAAACTAAACTAACCATGTTTGTTGGATAATCCAGAGCAAAGAAGAGGTGACATACTGGGGTATGCTCTATTGCACTTGTTATATCTGGAGATGTCGTCATCTATCATTTACGTTGCCTATATTAGCTGGATTCTTTTGGCCCACAGGTATGTTGACATCACATGAACTTATTCCAAATTAATTGTGCTGATTGGAATTAAGAGCATGTGGACGTATTAGTATGCTGTTTGGTATGGCGAGATTAATTGCCATCGCTGTTAAGCCTTTCCAGTTAGGTGTGTTGGGCTTATCAAGGCCGTACTTGAATCATTAATAATCTACCCATCCACTCATGGTCAGATTTCTTTTATCAGAGTTTCAGCCTTCATGCTACAGTAAAAGGGGTGTAGTTACGAACAGTTTTTTAGCTAATTAGCCAGGAAATAATCATGTAATAGTAACAGTATTGGGAACAGATCCACGTGAAGATTACTGGAGTATTGTCCAGCTTTGTAGGCACATCTTACACATGCTGACTTGCATCATGCTGCTGCTGCTGCTCTCTGGGCGTTAACAGGACGTACATATAGAGAGTCAATAAGTAATGTCTGCACTGGACTCAGTAAAACATGCTATAGTATGTGTACAATAAGTGCCATGGTTCAGGCGTAAACTAATGGGGCTGTTTCAACCAACATTCACTGTATGGTTACCAAATGCAGACCTGTAAGTCCTTTTTATCTTGACAGTCACGCGTCATCTCTGCACACAACTGAAACGCTGCAGTTATAACCACCGGGCCTCGTGATTCAGACGAGCCGCTATGACTGTCGGTAGCCTTTTTACCGGCTAACCTTTTTTGTTCTTCGCGAGCAGATGGGCGGAAGGACGACTTTCGGTGATCAGGCGTCAAACTGTCATAAGTCTGAAAAGCTTTGGTCGTTGGCAACAACTGTTATAGGACTGAGGCAGCGTTTGTTTGTGGGGTAGCTTATGCTTACCGCGGATATGTTTCGCACTTACCGCGGATATGTTTCCCACTCCCCTAAAATAATATTCAATTTCGTTTTGTATCATCTAATTATCGCAAAGGCAAAACCCGCCACAATGCATATCATCTACTCCAAATCATTGGATGCTATATATAGGCCTATGGTTATCATCTTATCGATCAGTCGTGCAAGCACTGCAAGGACTAGGGAAGCAGTGAAGCAACTAGGCTAGCTGCACCGACTACGACTTCGTCGTGCCGTGACCGCGGTGCTGTACGTCTAGTCGCTGCCTATGGCCCATGGATGGATGACTTCGCCTTCGCTAGAACCTAGAATTAGGGTCTGTTTAGTAACTTTAGTTCCCAAAAATAAAATATTTGGGTGCTACATTGGACGTTTGATCGGATGAGTTTTTCAGACACGAATGAAAAAATAATATTATAACAATGAGACAAATTTATTAAGCCTAATTAATCTGTCATTAGTACATATGGGTTACCATGGCACTTATGACTAATTTTGGACTAATTGAGCTTAAAAAAATTCGTCTCGTAATTTCAATGCAAACTATAAAATTAGTTTTTTAATGTTTTATGTATATGTCGAAATATTTGATATGTGTGAACTAAACAAAGCCTTCTAGCAAAAGCACCAGCATCCGTGGGTGCCCAACAGTCAACAGTGGCCGCCGTACCGTAGTATACAGCTTCAGCCACCCGGCCGATCGCTAGGTCGGTCACCGTGCGAAGTCACTGAATCCACCACAAATTCCGTGTAAAAGCTTTAGCGCCGGTCACACGCTCCGTCTCTCTCCCACGCAGCTTTCAGCTATGGCCAGCGCCGTTGCTTTCTTGGCATGCACGGATGACGGATGCACCGGCGTACGTTGAAACGGGAGAGCACTCCAGTCCCCATAAGCACATTGTCTACGGACCGGACAATGACTATAGCTGTTCCATCTTAATCACAGTTCTCTCTCTACCGCTCCACACCCTTCTTCCTTGGCCGTTGTTGCTCAAGGAAGCCTTCTCGGATCTTTGTGGTAGCTAGTTTCTTTTCTTATTTTTCCTCCTCCGTGCATTGTACACCTCACAATTATGTAAACCATGTGTTTCTATGCAATAAAATGTCCAGGTTGGCAACATACACGCTGTAGTTCACGTCAAAACTATAGGCTGCCATGTCATATGCTACAAAGTACAAACTAGGATAATCAAGACAAGGATATATACTATTACATTTATTTCGAGTAGCATCTAATTCATGAAATTAATTTCGTGTTGAGTTTCTCCTTTTCCTCTCTACTTTGAAGGGAAATACACACTGATGACCTCGTCTCATACCACAATATTAGAGTTTCTGGTTTCATAGTTCTTGATTCTCTCAACAAGGTGATGACTTACATGAGACATTGTTTTCTTTCTCGTCTCAATTATTCTAGTGCAGAACCCATTTTATTCTACGTGACAAATTAACTATCAATTACCACGGACACTATAGGTGACATGGAGTGTTAACTATAGGGCTGTTCACGCTTTCAAGTGTCCAGTAAATCTAGTAAGAACCGTCAAACTATGGACCAGATTGACCAGGAATATGGTTTCTATATGGGTTGTTTAGTTTGCTGGTTTGAAACCATAGAATAGTTTATGGGTTGGGTTGGGTTGGGTTCAGGAGCCGATGTGTTTAATCTACCATTTGCAGAAAAATGGCTATATATAGGATACGATCGAAAAGCGTTGGGCGTGCAATACCGGTGTTCCTACGGAGGGTGCTAGCCATCGGTGAAGGCCATCTTTAGGTAGCATTGAGAGTCTCCTATTAGTAATATTTATGTATTTTTCTAAATCCTATAATTCCCTTGCGCGTGTTAGTGTATAAACCAAACTATTAATTTGTTGTTTTTTTAAGGAGTATTTGCCACTGTCCAGATTCTACTAGTGTGTGTCATATTTAACTCAGACCTGTTTGGATCCATCAGCTTTTTTTAAGTCCCTGTCACATCGGATGTTTGGACACTAATTAGAAGTATTAAATATAGACTATTAGTAAAACACACCCTATATTTTGGACTATTTCGCGAGACGAATCTATCGAGTCTAATTAGTCCATGATTAGCGAATGTGATGCTACAGTAAACATTTGCTAATCGTGGATTAATTAGGCTTAAAAAAATCGTCTCGCGAAATAGCCTTTATTTATGCAATTAGTTTTATTATCGGTCTATATTTAATACTTATAATTAACGTGCAAACATCCGATGTGACACGAACTTAAAAAAAAATTCCTAAATCCAAACAACCCATCCGTTGATAGTCCTTGTAGAGGCAAAGAAGCAGCAGCAAAGGTACTATGAATCTTGTGACCTAAAAAAAAAAAAAACTTGTGACCTTGCTCTGATTAGCGAGCCGTCTCTGAGCTTGCGCAGGATGGGAAGGAAACACAATTTATTGCGCGGCCGGGCACAGCGGGACCCCGCACACCCATGCAGTTAACCGATGCGGATGCTCTGGTAACCCGTAGAGTCGTCTGCAACATCAGGCTACCAGCCAAACTGAAGAGTGAGGAAATCCCAGTGTGTGTACTGCTACAATTGGAAATGAGAGGGGCGCAATGATTTGAATACACTTCTATCCGAACCCGTAAAAGAAATACTACATCCGTTTAAAAGGATAAAATTCTTCTTCTTCAAATATTTTCTTTTGTGGAAAAAGATACAAATATAGACCTGCTGCTGCCACCCCAATAGAACAGAAGCATGATACTTTGGTGCATCATACTGGTATACATAGCCATTTGATCAAAAGTATTTAGTGATGAGTGAAACAGTACTAGAGTAGTTAACGGTGATAGTTATTTAAATAGGAAGTGAGAATTATTTTGGTGTATATACCATGAGCATAATACTTGCCAAGCAGCAGCCTAGTATATAATTTGGTTGCAAGACGTAATTAAATATTATGATGTTGACAATATCATATGACATGCAAGCTACAGACAGAGAATGATTACTTACCGTTAGCTAAATAAATAAATAAATAAGAACAGGGATGAACGATCAAGAAACAAAGTAACGTCACACTAAATGTGGTATCTCAGTATGTTGCTGTCATGAACAATGGGGACACTGTTGACACTAACTGCGGATACACGTAGCTCGACATTATTAATGTCGGTGTACGTAAAGAGCCATATCGATCGGACAAGCGATGCACGTTAATCCGCTTGACGCTACAAAGTTAGAAAAACAACAAAGTACTTACTGACAAATAACAGGGAATTACGGCATGGCTCTTAACTTATGTTTCACGTACATATATGTATGTATAAGTGATGCTACAATTCATTCAATGCCTTTTCTTACACCAATTAATTTAATACCAGTTTCAACAAAGAACTAGCTAACCAGAACTGTAAAGTTGTACACTACCCTCTTATTCTTTCAATATAGCAGTGGTGGCATTTGTTAGAATTCCTCTTTTATTAAATTCAATTTGAACTTTTAAATTAATAATTACTAAATTATAACTGATGAATCCTCTTCTTAACTTCATTCTAAACCAAATTCAATCAAACTTTTTATTGGACAAGATTTTATCGCTAGTTGTCTAATTATTAACACGGAAGTTTCCTTAAAGTGCCCAAATTTGACAAGTAAGACATCTTTTTGGCATACATCACCTCATTTAACGGTTTAGGACAAAAGTGCGTTACACACGAGCAATGGTGGGTTCCACTGAAGGTTAAGAATGAAGTTTGAGATAAGGTATAACCTGTGAGATATCTTTTCACTAAGGTACCAAAGTTATGAGTGAGTAGAATTAGAATTCACCTTGTTTTTAATCGGGTTTTGAGTTTTTCTTTAGTCTTTAATATGACGTCTATAGGTATTTAGTGTTAGTCAGAGCTTAATTCATAACTCTATTGAAATGTATATACCTTATGACCAATAATGCAAGGATAAGGAAAAAAATGACTTGTAATATTGTCAATCGCACACATTTTGTTCTAATTAATTCAATTAATTTATTTTTCTTTACTTATCACATAATAGAGTACTTGCCTTATACGCCTCCCCAACTATAGGAGAAAACCTCCGAAATAAGATTATAAGAGAAAACCTCCAATATAAGATTATATATATGCTTTTTCCTTTACGATTTAAAACAAGACCAAATGGACCCTAGTGTAATATAAAACTGTATAAGATTATATATATGTGAATGCTTTCAAACAAACTGCATAACAAAAAAAAAAAACTGCTTGCAAGCTTTTGGTAAAATTCTAAAGTAATCTATGGACGTATTGTGATTGAACATATATAGGGTTGCCACAATACGTCAATAGGGTTACCTTTTCAGAACACAACATGGTTTGTAATATATCAACTCATTCCAACATTAATTATGCAAGTAGATAAACACCAACGATCTTGGGGATCTGATCAGTATTGTTTCTCTATATTTCCCCCATTTTGGAGAATGAAAAAACCTTCACAAAATGGTTAAAGCAAACTGCTAGATTATATAGGAGATCAAAGACCTAGGGGTACCAGAGACTAAGTCAATACCCGAACCACCACATCAGCTTTAGCAGCAGCAAATTAAACATGTTTTTGCTCTGCCAAGCCTAGCGCAAGGTTCGTTCTTGACTTATCCCTCCGCAACTCACCCCGTTTTGCTCACCTATACAATATACTCCACACACTATATATAACTTAATTTTATTTTAATTATCTCCTCGCACCGCTTCTCGCAAACTCTACCTGACCCATTGAGTTGCATGCACCAACCAGCTTCAGTCAACCGTCGACTTTCACGCCACGTAAGCTTCTCAGCCTCTAAGCCTCAAGTTAGACATTTGAGGTGGCATCCGATCGACCGATTAAAGAGACGGTCCGAGTCGGAATCCACGTCAAATGTCCACTAGCTATGGCGAGATGATGCTTGCCTGCAATGCCGACTTGATCTTCTGGATGGTGCAGGAGAGCAGGTTGCTGACAGTGTCAACAGATTCCACGGTGAGCTTCGCCGTTGGCAGGTTGTTGACGAGGATCTGAAACGCCACCGTCACCAGTGATCCGGTGTTGTTGCTGCCACCGCCGTTTGCTGCGGCGGCGGAGTTTGGTGAGGCGCTGCCGACATCGGCCGGGGACGGCAAGGTGCCATCATTGTGGCCGTCCGGGAGGATGGCGAAGCCGGAGGGCAAGAGGGAGACATAGGCGGAGTCGCCGCCGTTCATGACGACGTGCATTGACTGCACGTCCACCGGAGCATAGACGACGAGGCAGCCTGATGAGTCGGTGCACGTTTCCTGGAGGATGAGCATGTTGTTTTGATTCCCACTTGTGGCCTGTAGGAAGGACATGGTTAATTTTTCTTTTTGTTGAGATCGATATGAAAAATGATCGAAATATGCCACTGAATACAAAGATTAATCATGATGGATTTGAACACATTAGTGAGCTCAAATATTATCAAAAGATACAGGTTAGAATAAACTAGTGCCGCATGCAAAGTTGTTGGGCAACTGTCTTGTTGGAATCATGCTAGTAGTCCTCAATCTCAGGAGGAAGCACCCAGCTTTTAGAGAAGAAAAAAAAGGACGGCCCGGATCTATCCAGTCAGAAATCAGGAGTAAATACTCCACTACAGAAGAAAAAGATGTCATCCTCCAAAGTGAAAAAGAGAGGGTAAAGCCTCACAATGGCTTTCTGAGTCAGGACAAGGGCAGCAACTCAGCAAGGCTAGGCTGCAAGCATGCTTCCAAAACATAGAGAAAGTTTACAGCAAGCATGCTTCCAAAACATAGAGAAAGTTTACAGCAAGCATGCTTCCAAAACATAGAGAAAGTTTACAGCTAGCTTTCTCACACAAATGTCAACCCTACACCCCCAGTTTCCAGCCCGGTGTTTTTAGCCTTTTCCGAATTGTCCTCTTCCTTCTGTCACTCACTGAGCTCATGCCTCAGCCCCATGCATCACCCATACAACCAACACCATGGTACAGTACTTGTTACTAATTGAAATGTTGAAAAGCTATAGCAACAACTGCCAAGTGCAGTACTAATAGTCTAATATAGTACACTAATTCACTGCCATGTTAATTATGTGAATATTTGCATGTTAATTATATTCTCGTATCTCTTTTACTACTATGTTTCATCACTTCTGCATGCAAGGCCCTGTTCATAAGTGTTTTTTTTCTATTGATATCCCTTAGGAATCAAAGAATTGCAACCCAAAGAATCTAATGAAATCTACTAAAAGTTCTGGTGAAATTTGTGTGATGTGAAATTGTAAAACACTTACATTTGGACGGAGGAGGGAGACGGCATTGCCGTGGTGCTGTCCCTTGGCGATGTGGTCCATCTCCTGCATGGCCTCGCCGTTTGCCAGGATGTCCCAGTCGCCACGCCGCTGCTCGTCGCGGAGGTAGTCAAACACCCTCCCCGGCAACGTGCCGGGCAGCCGCACCGACGTGGTGGCGCTCAGCACGACACCTGGTGGCTCCCCCGGCGCTCCCACGCTGTGCCTCGCCATCATCCTCACCTTATCCTCTCCTTCCCCGCCTCCGCCACCGTTCTCGCCACCACGCCATTCATCCAGGCGCCGCCACTTCTGGGCCGCCGACGCGCAAACCCCCGCGCAGAAGTTGTCTGTCATCCTCTGTGCTAGCTTCAACATGCTCCTCCTCCCCACCGGTGTTATCGCTACAATATCAAACCAACAATAACATGCTATTATAATGTATGTTGGCAGAGCCGATGATGTAAATCATTTTTATTATTAAAAAATTAACAGCTCGTCTGATCATCTCCGATGGTGACTGGGGATGAATAGCACGAGGAGAGGCTCACCGGCGTGGTCGCGGGAGGGGAGGGAGTTGGAGCAGAGGATGGCGAGGTACTGGCACTGGCGTTGGAGAGAGGCGAGCCAGCGGCGGGCGCCGAGTGCCTGGCCGGACCGGAGAAGCGGCCGGTAGAGATGGTGCACCGCCGTCTCGTCGTACTCCGCGTGAACAACCCACGTGACCTGCACACGTACACACTCACACGGATCAGCAATCTAGCGGCGGCAGGTGAATCAGTTACTGCCGTCACGGCCACTTGCCTCGACAAGGCAGTAATGGCGGAGGCAGGGTGAAAAGGCTGGCGCATTCTGGTCATCGCGTAAGTGTAAGATTGATGATACAAGTAAACATAGGCATGGCATGGCAGCAGCAAGAGGCATGCAAAATACCAAAAACAAAATGACCGCGGTAAAATTGGGGATACTGGAAGAAGCCATGACACAAGAGGACACGGATATACTGTATAAGTATCAGTTTATGTACAGACGGCGGTGTTAAGCATAGTGGAAGGCAGAGGCAGCATCAGCAGAAATTCAGGATTCAGAAGAAACCCAGTGGGTAGCATTAGTTGACCACTGCTACAAAAAACCCTAGCTATGTGCCTATGTCTACTGCACTACAGTAGCATTCCAGAGAAAATGTGCCAAAGAAACAGTGCTAATCTATTTTTTTAAGATGATGGTGGTTTAACTATTGTACTACCAAGAGGGGGTCGTATAATACAGTGATGAACTCCGTAAGAAAACACTACAAAACTGGATATTTTGGCGCGCACGGACGACGACGCTGGCAGTGCGTTGAACGGCGCGAGAATAACGGGTAGCAGAAGCATCGAAAACATTTCAAAAAACAACATTTCGAAAACGAGGCCATGTGAAACTCTGAATCCGACTGTTGTTTCGCGCGTCTCGGCGCGCGCGCGCAAACGGCCGCCGCGTACCACGTCGTCGCGTCGCGCGTGCGGCTTTGGATTCATTCATCCGCGTCGTCGACGTGCGTGCGTACGCGCGCAACTCCAGCTATCAGCAGTAGGAGTAGCAAGCATAAAATACTGAGCTGTACAAGCTCTTAATGGTGGCCAGGCCACCACTGTAGCCGCCACATGGGAGAAGCCGAGAAGCCATCGTTTGGTTTGGTTAATTTGGTTAATTACCTTGGAGTAGCCATTGTTCATGTCCTGAACGATGCATCCGGTGGGGAGGAGACGGCACCCCATGTACGGCGACCCGCCGCCGTTCTGGTCGCCGCCGCCGGGGCGGAGCATGGCGTTGACCGAGACGTCGACGACGGCCCAGAGCCCCTCCGCGTGCTGCTTGCAGAAACGCAGGAACACCACCTCTCGTATTGGCACCAGCGGCGACAGCACCTGCAGCTCCGCGTGCATCTGCGCCCAAATTCAGTTCAGTGTGCTAGCGTACGCCATGGACGAACACGTCGATCGTCGCGAAATGTGAGATGAGATCGATGGCTTACTAATTGAATTGAGCCGCTGCGTGTGCCGCCCATGCCGCTGGAGATGATGTCCGTCGTGCTCGCCCTCGCCACGATGCACGGGAACATCTCCGACCACCGAGGCTGCAACACCAAAGTTCGCATTTTGCATCAGTAGACAACTTAAAAAATGCTTTTTTTTTTTTGGTGGCGTTAAGGTTTATGTGTACCGCGTCCATGAGGCTGTCGACGAGGTCGACGCTACTGATGATGGCGATGCCGGACTCACGCGTCGCCTCGGAGACAAACCCAGCGGCGCCGGCGGCGAGGCTAGTCTGGCCAAGCACCCGTACGAACGCTCGGTGATACTCGTCGTAGTTGAGCGTGTCGAATCCGCCGTCGAGGCTTGGCAACCAAAGCGGCTCATCCATCTGCGCCACCTTCACTAACTCATCCATCGCCGCCAGCGCCAGCTCGAGCAGCACGGCGCGGTCGACGCCGCCGACATCGCCAGCGCCGGAGCCGTCGAGGCCGCCGCCAATGCCGGCCGGGAGGCGCATGGCGGCGGCGCCCATCAGGGCAGGGATGGATTGCAGCGCGCCGAATCCGCCGCCGGCGATGCCGCCGCCGCCGTTGGTGCAGCCGACACCGAGCTCGAGGCCGGAGCACGCGGCGTGAAGTGACGGCGGGCTTGGGGAGGAGGAGATGGCGGAGACCGGGCGGCCGAGGAATTTTCCGGCGAGGGCGCAGACGCGGTCGAGCTCGTCCTTGAGCCGAGCGTTCTCGATACGGAGATGCTGCTCTTCCAGTGAAACCTCGCCGAGCACAGCCGCGCCGCCGCAGCTCGAGCACATGGGATTCCTCATCGCATCCCTGATCGTCATGTTCTCCGCCCTCAGCTTGTCGTTCTCCTGCCGCAGCAGCGCGTTCTCGTGCCTCTCGATCTGCGTCTACTCATCACGTAAAAAAAAACAAAATTGAAATCATGATCAAACGAACATGAGAAGAAGGGAATTGATAACGTCGATTGAACTGTGTAACGAGTGAACTAACTAACCTTCATCTGGGTACGGCGATTCTGGAACCAGAATTTGACCTGGCGGCTCTCGAGGTTGAGCCGGCGGCTGAGCTCCATCCGTTGCTTCTCATCGGGATGGGGGCACTCCTTGAACACACTGCTCGATTGCACGTAACAAACCAAACACGTCAAAATTTCAGATTTTTGTCGTTGTGAACCTCAAAATTTCAGATTTTTTTTCTCGTTCTTTTCTAGAGTTGTGACGCTTACGCTTCGAGTTCTTGGATTTGCTGCGGGGTGTGGCGGTGATAGCGTTTTTTCTTCTTTCTCGGGTTGCTGTTGTCAGGGTCGAGGTCGTCGCCGGAGGCGCCCTCCAAGTTGTCGCTGCCGGACCGGCTGTCGTTCTCGTCCTCCCGGCCGCGGCCCAGCGAATCGCCGTCGCCGCCGCTGCCGCTCCCGCCGTTACCCATCATGGCAAGCGACCGGTTCATGTCTCCAAGCTGGCCGCCGCCGCCGCCGTCCATGTTGGTTTGCTACACCGACAACGCAAAAAAGAATCAAATTTTAGTCACGGCAAAGAATCACAAACAAGTAGAAACCTCGCCGAGATGGGAATCTACCAGGCCAAGAGAGAGGCCGGGAGCGGCGTATCCACCGCCCGGTTTTGGAAGGGGCGGCGTGTGGAGGAGTCGGCCGGTGTTGTGCATCCCACCGCCGGCGCCGCCTCCGCCGCCACCGGCGTCGTAGGAGAAGACGCCAGAGCCGGCGCCATCAAACATGCCACCGAAACTCATCGAAATGACAAAACAAAGACCGGGGATTTTTTCTTCTTCTTTTCAGCCTCTTCCTCCGGCCAAAATCCCTCCCCGTGATCCTACCAACTCCGGCGGGGGATCCCCTCAGATCCCAACAATTTAATACTACTTTTTATTAGCCGCGGATGAGAGAGGAGGATTAGGCATGCATTAAAATACCAGCAGGAAGGCCGCAGCAACGACGCGGCTATACAAGGCATGGCGGCAGCAAATATGGAAGCGAATTACTGCGCCTCGCGACACCAACATGGAAAGCAAGACAAGAAACAGCTCATCCGTCGCCGGAGAAGACAACCCCAAACCCTATAATCTACACACCAATCTCCACCGCCGATCCCCACCACTGAAATCAAGACACTACTACCACTTTCGCCGGCGGCGAAGATGGTAGAAACAGCTACGAGTGCTAACTAGCACGAGAGAAGAAGAGAAGGAGAAGAGAGGAGAGGAGAGTAACAGTATGAAAAGGGAGGAGGAGGAGAGGATGATGAAGGATGGATGGGAGAAGGGAAGATGAGGGTGGTGGCTGGCGATGGCTAGCTGCTATAATAAGCGTGTTAGATAAAGCGGGACATGTGGAGAGAGTATACGAGCGGCAGATAAAACAGAGGCCGCTAGCCCGCTACTGCTACAGTGCTACTTGCTGTTGATGCTGTTACTGTTACAGGCTTACTACAGCCCAAAGAAATCTGCAGCCTCCTCCGGAGTCGTCGTCGTCACCATGCATATATGCATGTGGTAAAATCAGAGGAAAGGGGTAAAAAATCCAAGTGGGGCTGACTCGCACGCGAGAGTCAAATGGCCCCCCACCTAGCTACACGGTGATGAACATGAACGTAAGCAGACGCAGCTCCATGCAAATACTTTTTTATGTACGAAGTGTCTCCGATCCCGGCGAATAACGACGACTAATTTCGTTCGGCTTCGGATTTCGTGTGCAGAGGAGTACTACTTCTCCATACTCTACGAGCATACTAGTACACGGCGGATTTGTATTTGTATTTGTAAAAGGGCAAAAACAGGGGGGGTCATGAGAAGGGTGAAAAGTTGTTTACTGGCTTGGCTTGATTGGTGACACCTCGAGACTCGCTGTCAACCGTGGTGTGGTGAAGCGAGGAGGGGGCGGACGGAAACAGTAGCGGTGGCCGGTATCGTGGAAAAAAAAAAGGTGGGGAGGGGAGGGGACTGGTTGTCCGACTTCTCACGGGCGCGGCTTTCAAATCGGACGCCTCCCGAACCCCCGTACCGTGCAGGCCGAGCGCGCGTGCACGGTCCCCAACCCCAACCCCAACCCCAACCCCAACCCGTCCGCGGAAGCGATGGAATTCTCCCCGAAACGCCCACGCGCCGCGGGGTCGGAGTAAATATGCGCTCGCGCGGTGCGTTCCGCGGTGGTGGGGTTGGGGTTTTTTTCCCTTCCGGTGTAACGTCCGCGGCTCGGCTGCCTGAGATAGGGTGGCGGGCGCGGTGGTGGAGTAAATGCGCGGCGCATGCAGGGAGGGGGATCGAGCCGGCAGCCGCACGGCCACACGGCCCCGCACGCGGTTGCGGTTGCGCCACCCACCGCTCGCGCGCGACGGTGCGGGCGGGCACGGGCACCCAATTGGCTGGTGGAACCCCGTACGAACGCGTGATCTCGAGCCGAGATCGATCGATCCACCGATGGATGCACCAATCGGTGCATCGCTCGCCCGGCTTTCACGGGCTCACGGCACACGGGCAGGTGCGTCAACCTGTGTATGCACTGCGCTGGTGCGCAACACATGCATGGTGCGGTGGTCGGCTTGTTTGCGTGCGCGCGTTGCTTGGACGTTCAACATGGCTGGTGGCTTGCGTATGCAGTGGAGAATAGGAGATCGAGTGGTATGGTGCATGAACGGACGCAGGAGGATTAATGCGTGACCGGCCGGCGGAGAGAGTCGATCCATCGATGCAGTGCACGATGGATGGATGGCGCGTTTTTTCCCAATCGAGCTTTCTGGCGTGCATGTACAGTACCTAGTACCTACGTATAGGCCATTCTGGCAAGGTACGGCGTCGACGTAATAATGGCTAGTAGAAGGGCCGGCCGGCCGGACGGACCCGCACGACGTGATGCGTTGCTATGCACGCGCTGCGTGTACGTCTTATGGTTTACGCGTGTGATGAAGAGGATGACGATCCAGAGTAATGTCCCTCCCCCAGATGCTATACACATCAGGTGCATTTTCAATTGCTAATTGTCTCGTCACATTTAAACAGGTATTCGACCAATCGTATGATTAAGTTTTATAGTATTGCAATTACGTAGATGAGGTCCAAAGAAATAATTACGCGTACAATGAGATAATGTACCTATAATTAATATGTGTACTTGATTCAATGGCCTTGTTTTCATATTAACCGATTGTATAGGATGATTGTTTCTTTTATTGGAGCGTTTTCTATGATGACGAGACTAAGTAGGGCAGTAGCACGTACGTGCTTGTTAAAGATGCGATGTAGATGCAGGAACGTTTGTTCCCAGCAATTCATTGGCACGTTTGCATTCCACTTTGTTTCTTTTTTCTCGGTGCCATGTGGCAAATGAAATTCCATCATGAGTGCCCACTAACACACGCAAAAAAGTTCATGAAAGATGTGTAAAACAACCAAATCTGGTAATTCTACAAAGGAAAGTCAGTTAATCAGAGATAGGGCGACAATTAGACCCCATTTGACATAGCTCTAATCCCAAAGGCAGGCCAGATTTGGAGTTTGTAAACAATTTTAACTAAACTGGTTCAAATTTTCACGAAAATTTCTAGAAACGGGATATCATCCGCTAGTTGTGTTGTTAAATTTTTATATTACAACTAACCAGGAGCAGGAATACTACATGTATATATTCATGACTCTCAGGCTCTAGGTTGTCTCCTCCCTAGAAACCCTAGCCGTAGCCACCCTTCTCCTACTAGCCGAAGCGAGCCGCTGGACTCTAAGTAGTGAACTATGACGGCGATGCGAGGAGACAGTGCCAGGGGGTGAACGGTGCTAGATCGGGTTGGAAAGGGCAACTATGACGAAATCAGTTTTGGTGGTAGGTCGGCGATGGTGCAGCAGCAGAATTCGGTGTTGTCCTTGAGGGATGTACCTACCCACAAGGCGGATCTAACCAAGGACGAGCGGTGGTTGTCGGCACAACATCGATCCAAAGTAGGCGAGTAGGTAATGGGTGGCAATGGTTGATTGGGTGGTTGTCGTTTTGGCGCGGTCAAGTAGTACGGTGATAAGTAAACAATTGCCAACGACAAATGACTGTCGATGAAACACGGGCGAATCGACAGTGAGCGAAAGGTGACTAGCTCAATTGAGCTGATAGCGAGCAAGCAACGGCGAAGGACATCAAGATTGATGCCTTGGTCTAGGGCATCTACTGCTACGGAGGCTCGATGCCGGCTACGAGCAACATTGGTAACACCTGTGGGTGCCACACATATAGGGCTGTCAACGAGCCGAGCTCGAGCGAGCCAGGCTGCATAGGCTCGAGCTCAATAGAAGCTCGAGCCGAGCTTTGAGTCGAGCCTATATTACCTTCGAGCTCTGAAGTAGGCTCGGCTCGAGCTCGGTTAGGCTCGTGAGCTCGACTCGAGCTCGTAATAACATATATTGTATGATATTTGATGAATAAAAACTAATTTTAAGTTAATCATATTAGAATAAATGGTAATAACAACTCAAACAATTAATATATGATACTAATAAATATTATTTTATTATATGAATATATAGTAATTTCTAGATAATCCACTAGCTTATCAAATAAATAATGAAAACTATCCCTAATGTGAGACTCGGGAGAAGCTCGAGCTTGGCTCGACCAAGCTCGCGAGCTTGAGACAAGGCTCGGGTTTGGCTCGTTAAGAGCTCGAGCCGAGCTCGAATCCAATCTAGAGCGAGCCAAGCTCGAGCAGCTTGTGAGCTCCGAGCTTTTTTGACAGCCCTACACACATACCTTCTAGGAGGTGATGACATGTTGTCCCTTCCATTGCCCATGCCACAGTATGGACTTTCCGAGTGAAAAAAAACTAGCGATGACCATATTCTTGATATTACAACCCTTTTTGAGGGCATTGTATTGAAAGCTCGTTGTGTTGCAAACCTGGTCAGATCAGTTTCGTTTAATAGTTGTAGGATGTGTACTAATGACTGTTTACAACTTATCTAATCTTCAACGTTTCTTCCGCTTTGATTTGACATCGTTTGCCAATAGTGATGAGAGCATATTTCGATTAACACATGATCTATCACTGGTTTTGAATATTAATATCTAGATTCATGGATTTCTAGAATAAAAAATATCCATCTTTTAAAAATCGTGGAACTATAGCTGTACCAAATAGCCAAACGGGTCCGTACGTAAATGTGCGACATCAATTAGGAAAAACTCTCAATGTTCAGTAATCTATTTATTGTTTTTATATCATAATTTATTAGTGTCAACATGATGGATATAATGCATAAAAGCAAGGTAACGAAATCATGTGAAAATTGTGCGGATCAATACTAGTAACTGATTCATCATCATGCCCGTCGCTTTTATTCGAGCACATGAACTTGGCATCATGTGGAACTGTGGAAGGCATGTGGCCCGCAAGATTATGCATTTTTTTTCCCTGGCTATTCTATGCTTTAGCTGATAATTATCTTGTTTATTTCATGGTATAATAACTGAATAAAACAATAGATACACCGTACAGTAGTACTGAGGTCACTTGCTATGAACAACTGAACAAACAGTATGTGCAGATGGCAGTAATAACTATAAGCTTGATAAAAGAAATTTACTGCAATCATCTACCACCTATTAAGTGCACTGCTGAAATTGACCCTACGTGCATATTTACGCGCACCATGCATGTACACTCTTTCCTGCAGAAACCGAATTTCATTTCTCTCATTTAGATCAATTGATGAGATGGGCAATCACTCCTGTGTTCTTCAATGCATGACTGAGAAGTGATAACTCCAAGCATGTAGTAAAATTAATAGACGTTTTTTTTTTGTTCTTCAGTGTGTGTGTGATATCACGTTTTGACCATCCAAAGATGCACTACATGCTGGGAGTGGACTTGCAGGTCTTCTGGCATAGAGATTATCGCCGCGCGGACGTACGACATGTTATCCTATCAAAATTCAGCAGCTAGCTAGCAAGCTTCGTGCAGCTAGCGCCGATGATCACTTCCACTTTCTCGGCGCAGCCGGCGGCGGGATCGACTTTCTCGGCGCGACCGAGCGCGGCGGCGGCGGGACACGGCCGCGTTAACTGCGACGATCTACTGCGTCGTTGAATTGGTCAGGAGAAGCAACCCAACGGGTGATCCGTCGATGCATCAACAGGCGCGTGGCCGCGGAGGACGTACGTACGACGCGACGCGACACGACGTCGGCGGCGGTGGCGCGGGCGCGGGAGGTTGCGCCATAATGGGGATGGGCGATGGCGAGTGAGGGCGCCGCCGCCAAGCTAGCCACCGATCGAAAACGTACGTAACTCGGTTGTTGTTTTTTTGCTTGTGAACCGCCTGAACAATCGTGCGCGCGCGTCGCGTTGCGCTACCTGCAGGCTGCAGAGATGGGGACTCACTCTACCCATCCTTGGCCGCGGCTTGCGTCGACGTGACATGGATCCAAAACCTGATCTCGCTATGTGCATGTGAATGGACCATCCGTGCATGCATGGGTGAACGTAATGTGTACTTATATAGGGCATTTAACTATTTGCCACCCTTCAGATGACATTTCGATCGATTGAGTACGGATTCGGCTGAGTCACTGATAGCCAATTTTCACATGCCATGCTACTCATAAGATGGCAAAAAGATTAATTTATTTGTACTATATATACTATCATCAAACTTGGTGCGTGTGTTTTCAGACTAGTGTTGCGAATTTTCACTGGAACTGAAAACATACACGGACGTGATCATTTCAACTCGATTGACTCTTCCAAAAAAAAAGAAAAGAGCGAGACCATTCGAGAAACGGAAGCTATTTAAAGTGTAACGGATTTTGTTGGCCATCATGAATGTGTGTTCCCGATTGCCACAGGGCATGACAGCTACGGCGTGAACCGATTCGTGCGTGTTGAAATGCGGAAACTCATTTATGCCAGCACTGCCAATGCAAAAGCAAAGCAAAGCATGCCGGTTCGTTGCAGGCTTGGCAAAGCCAGCTTTGGCACATTTCCAATTCCTTCGTCGCAGTGCAGTTTTTTTAACATAGGCCGTTGTACATGACACATATTGATATTGCTACTTTGATAGTCAAGCTCGTCTGAATTCGGTGAGCAAAATGGGGGGCATCGAAGGGAACAAGTCCCAAATAATGCATCTCCCATGTTACATAGTCAGAGCGTGTACACTGAAGATCGATTATTGGTAGCTTGTGGTTGCACATAGTCAAGACTGAAGAAAACAAGAAACTTCAGTGTGCATGCACTTCTGAAAGCGAAACTAGCCTATTGGAACTTTGGAAACCGTCAGCTGACCATGATTGATACATTACATGGATCCCGTCCTTGATGATAGGAGGAGCAAGCAAGTGGCACATGGCTTTGCCCCCCAAGAAGAACAGGAACTAGATCAGTGTACTAGACTTGAGTGAAGAACAGAACAGAAGAGCAGAACAGGATGCAGAATATGCATCTGTCCCGGCTTGTACTTGTGCACAATTTCAACACGATTTCGCTCATTGGTCAGAAGAGCACTCAGTGAGAAGTGTATATTCAGTAGTAGTAGTGGAGTAGTATTGGCCTCTGCTTGTGATACTGACATGTGACAACCACCATTAACATTTACTCCGCTGTACAAATCATGGTTGGTTTAGCTTGAGTTCAGCAGCAATGCGTTTCTTGGTATCACTCGCATGGTTCGCCTCACAGAGACGAATCACCTGTTTTCCTCACAGAACATTGCGATCATGTGGTTCGTCTCTGCGAGGCTGCAGGCTGTTATTGCTGTTCTAGAATCACTGATCCCTCTGCTGCGAAAGGGGTTTCCCGCAATCTAGATTTTCAGCAAGAACTGAATATGGCAGTTGGCCTACATTGCTGGAAATTGCTGCAAGGTCCTCTCCTGGATCCTGATGCACTTTCATTTCTATGATGGATCATTACATTCTACAGTCAGTACTGAATGTCAACAATTAAGAAAAGGCGACACACAGATCTGTTGGTAATATCTCCAGTGCATTTCACGTTAAGTTCAGCAACAATAAGTTCAGACTGAATACAAATTGCATATGCTCTCATCCCTCGACTCATGGCGTTGCAGTTACAGACTTGCAGGCTTTGCATTTTCTTGCTGACTTTTGAGGTTTTCACTGTGGTATTTTGAGTTATTCTGCCCTGTGTTTGGTATTCTGCTATTTGCCATTGCTTCCTACTACTCCCTGCATCATGGAAATTGTGCGTGATCGTAGTATTTCTCTATTCTTAATTTCTGTAATTTTATTTATTACTCTTGCTAGAAACATGGCAACTGAATACTCACTCTAGTTTACCTATGTTCTGTTTTCTCGACCAGGATATCTGAAGGAGACACACTCTGTTCTGTTTCCTCCACCAGGATATCTGAAGAAGACACTCTCCTGCTTCCAAAGTACAACAATTCAGGAGCAAATCTGCAATCCAGGCGATCTCTGCATCGATATTTGCTCATTTGACTACCTGTGGTATCCAAGCTATACAGCTTCTCTGATGATGAAGCTGAGAGCAATTATCAGTGGGAGCTTCCCCTGCAGCCACCATTTTCATCGAGCTTGCAGCCCTGAAATCTACAAATGGCTGAGCATCATGGAAAGATGTGAGACGGAGAGCAACCGTGAGAGGCAAGGAGAGATTTGAGTGAGTTTCCTGCAAGTTCATGCTGAAGACGCGTTGTGACTTGTGAACGCGTGAGACTGCTAAACTGAAGATGTGTTCTTGGACCAAAACAAGAGAAACTTCAGGCTAGTTTTCCTGCTTCTATTTATAGAAGCCAATGACACGGTAGTAATAAGACTTATTTCTTCTTTTATCATTGACTTGGATTGGATATGCACGTTGACATAGACTCCAACAAAAAGTGGTCAGAGTCTAACAAAACAATGGGTGTGTTTAGATTCAAAAGAATTTTGAGCAATAAGTGTCATATCAACATTTTGACACAAATTTAAAGTATTAAACGTAAACTAATAAGAAAACAAATTAAAAATTTGTACTGTAGTAGTACTGAATAAAAAATTCAGTCAAGTCAAACGGGATAAAACAATGAACTTACATGTCAATTTCCATGCCCAAGCACAACGTGGTTTAAATCTTTAACGATCAAACAAATGAAATACTCCTGATGATCCTTTTTACAACTTGGTCACTACACTATTTCTTCTGTTCAGCATATGAAGCGTAAGGAAAACGTGAAGAAATAAAATAAAAAAAACTGATGTGCTAATTTGATTCAATCTCCTGATGAATTCATCAGATGGAAAAAATGCAATGTCGAAACCCAATCCCAAATTCCCAATCAACGATGCTATCATTTCTAAACGCAGGCCTTGCCGGCCGTGAATCCGACCGGATATCCCATGGCGGCGCCCGCCGGCGCCGCCGCCGCGCCACAGCTTGATCCACCGCCGCTCCCGCTCGCGCCGCCGTTCATGGCCGCCGCCGCCGCTGACACCGAGCCCTTTTTCCCCTCACCAATCGGCACCGCCGCCGCCGCCGGGAACGCGTACTTGACGTCCGTCCTCCTGACGGTGATGTTGACGATGCCGTTCCGGCGGCGCTTCCGGCAGCCGTCTTCGCCGGCGTTGAACAGCCGGTAGCTGAGGCAATGCAGATGCCCCGGCGGGCCGACGGTGAAGTCGCCGACGGGCACGAACGCCGCCGCCACCGTCTCCACGCGGCCGCTCGACCTCCTCCTGCAGATCTCGACGCCGAACCCGCTCACCCCCGCCGGAATCGACACCGCCACCGCCTCCTTCCAGTAGGGGTAGCCGTTGCAGTCGCCGTAGGAATCCTCGTCGATGTGGGTGGACGCCGCCACCGCCGGCGTCCGCACAACCGCGAAGGCGCAGCGGCCGAGCGGCCGCCCCGTCGTCGGGATCGTCACCTCCTCGCCGGACATCACCGTCACCTCCAGATCCATCGCCGACGCCGCCGCCGCCGCCGTCGACGATGACGGCATTGCCTTCTTAGAAGTCATCGATCAATGCGCTCGCGAACTTGTTGTGATCGATCAATCGAAAGGGAGAGGAAAATTTTGGTCAAAAAAAAAGGGAGAGGAAAAACTAGGGCACGATTTGGTGGGGGGAATCAGGATTACGCTGAATTTATATCGAGAGTTTGAAATAGGAAAGCGAGTCGGAATTAGGGAAGACGAAGCACAGGAGTTGGCTGGTCTAATTAAAATCTGGTTTTATTACTACAAATTTACGAGCAGTTTCATTGCATATATTCATGGAAGGTTCGACGTGGCTGTTTGGTATACTCAGGGAGTTTAAATCGATAAACGTGTATGACTAGTCGGATTCGAGTCATATTTTGGAGTATGTAAATGGATAAAACGTGTTGAAGGGTTTATACGGAGTTCGGCCGAAATTTGTATAGAATTTGAACGGAAGATGCGTGAGTGATTTCCGTCGGAGTCGCTGGTTTTTGTAGTTTACCGCAGTCGAGGTAACTGCTAGCGCGTGGTTAATAAAAGTATAAAATCCCTTTTACCCCGTGTTGGCAGTTGACCGGCATACGCGTCTCTTTCACCATTAGTTGTGTACTGTATTGTATGCATATCCTTACAGATTCTGAAAAATGAACTATAAGAAACCAAAAGCTGGAGAAACTGGATTTCACTTCTCTGAATCTAAAGCTCCTCTAAACAAACCCTAAATGTTTTGGAGAATAAATATAGGCCGATGGTATCGTTGTCCCCGGTGATTGTGTGCTGTTTGCCCCTGAACTAAAAAGGCCAAACTGAACCCGTTTTTCAACATTTTTTTAGCGAATTTTGTCAAAAAAAAATTCCGAAACAACTGGACTCCTCGGATCCTTTGCGGTATGACCCACCTGTTAGCCACTCCTACGAACCCTTTAGTTCTTCTAAGCTGACCCGGCGTCTCGAGTCTCTGCTGTTGCATATTTAGTTCTTGTGGCAAATTTAGTGATGACACACAAAAAGCAAATATAACCATCAAAACATCGAACATACTAAGTTAAAAACTTTTTCCATTATAATACACCATCATACACACTGCTCAACTCCATTAGCACTCTGACGAGCCAATGGATAAGTCAACAACCACAAAAGTCCCTACAAACATGTGTGTCATCTAGGAGTATAATGGCATGAGAATCCTCTGTGGGTGAAGTTTACGCCAGGAGCTCCACCACTCACCGAAAGACCCCAATCAATCTATACGTGTTTTCTGAAATGTACACGAGTAGGATTTCCTTTTTTTTTTCTACTTCTGCTATTTTGTATGCATTAATTTACTCCAACATATAAACTAGTACTACTCATCATTTCAAAACAAGTCATTCCCTATTTCAAATGCAGATATCAAACTAGGCTCCATATCAGCAAGGGAGTATAATTGACTTGCAATATAACCCTCCGAAATTTTAGATTTATCAACACCATTAACTTTTATTATGAAAAAGTTGGCTGTTACAATAAAGTATGCATTTAGAAATTACCAAGATCAATTCTAAACTGAAAAATCAACATGCCAACCTAATGAAACCTAGGATGTATATCATAGAAATACTAAAGTAAAAGGGAAAACTAGAAGAATCAACCATTGTTATTTTTCATTTTAGACGAATGTAAACTCTCAGCCCCTTCATCAATTAGGGATGAACTCAAAGCTGCGGAAACTAGGCTTAGGACAGCTAGGGCTCAAGTCCTAGGCTTGGGATCCAAACTCCATGTAAATTCCATAAAAATCTAAGAACATGAATTTGCATAGATCTTGCATAAGACAGAGCTGAGCCCTGCGATTCATTAATGTCTAGAAGTAGTTCCGCCCTGACACATCACTAGCTAAATGCTAAGAGAAAAATAAAGACAAAACGTTTCTAATAACTGAGGGCTCCTTTGAAACGCAGAAATAAAAAACTACAGGAATACGAAAAAACATCAGAATAATATAAGATTGCATATGTAAAACAGAGGAACGAGAAACATAAGAAAAATACAAGATAGATTGTTTGAAATGTAGGGATTTGCAAAACATAGGAATCTTGTAAAATACATGAATCATAAATTAATTGGTTAATTTATACTCAATGATCATGATTCTTTATAGCTTCATTGCTTGATTTGTCTTGGACTTAGCACAGGAATGAGAAACATGAGATTTAGTGGATGTTTGGAATCCTATAGAATCTCTAGGAAAGGGATCTTTTCCTCTACTTTTTCTATGCCCAATCTTTTATTCCAAAGGTGTAAATAGTGACAAATCCTATAGGAATTGGAATCCTCTATTTTTCCTACAAAATTCCTTCAATCCAAAGGAGGCCAGAATTTTCAACCCTGGTTAGGCCTGAATCACGCCTGACAAGGAAAAGAAGAAGAAGAAAAAAAGAGGGGCTGGCTCCAACCATACCGTACCCACTACTAGCTGGGAGTGGGGCAGCAGAACAAGTTTCGTGTTGGGATGTTCAAACAAGAGTTTTAGTAGACACATGGAAGACAACTAGACAAGGCAAACGTGAATCCAGTATTCCAGTGGTTACTCAACATCTGTTACATCTCTGGTGCATCGACGTGGCATCGTCGTGGACAAAATTATACTCTCGGTGAAGAAACGCAGCAAGAAAGATAAATGGAAAATTGAAAACGAAAGGCCATGCCGTGCTAACCTGACCTACAACCATTGGACGACGCGTCGCTGTCTGATGCCATGTTGCATTCAAGCAAAAATGGTTGGAAGAAAATTAAAATAAATCGGGAACAAAGGGCATCCCGCGCCTTCTAGTGGCAATGACGTCTGGGCCTACTTTGCTAAGCCAAAAAAAGAGAGAGGGAGAAAAGAAAATCCGAAAAGAAAATGCTGAGTAATCCCTCTACAAATTGAGTATTGACCCCATGGTATTGACATAACTAATTGCCTGACAGCCAAATCTAGCACAATGATTCACTCTTGTGTGTTCGACGGGCACGGCCCTGTGGTTTACCGTGATCCAGAATTGACTCAACATCTAAACGCCGCGTTGGATAAGATAAGATAAAAGAGGATTCTGTCAACACACGATTCCATTTCCAAGAACTAACCATGCAAATCACGGCTCATATGTACTGCTTTCTACTCTAGTACTCCTATTTTGCATCTGTTTGTAGCACAAACCTACATATACATACAAGCATGCTACTGCTTTCCATCCCCAACATCAATGATCTATCTCTTTTTTTGCGGGGACATCAATGATCTATCTATGTATGTGTCACCATTTTTGGCATGAACACAACACCAAACGCTTGCAAACTGATCAAATTGTGCCCCTACAAAACAACAGTTCGAGATGGGAAATGGATGTGCAGCTTAACACCATCCAGGAAATGCACTTCTCATTTCCGCAGCCAATACGCTGATTAAAAAAAAAAAAACCAGGGGCACAGGCGACACCCTGACGGTCGATCTTACGCCGACGATTACAGACACAAGCAAAAGAAGCAGATGAATTACAAACTTACAAGGCGAGAGAGGTGAGCCGCTCTGTTACCCCCAACAAAGCAAAGCTAAAAAAAAAAAGCATCATCATCATCTAGTACTAGTATTATTATTGTTTCGCCGCTAATTACTAATCATCATAATTAGTTGCTCATAATAGTGTACTAGGGGTAATAATAATTAAGTAATACAGGGTCTAGAAGGTTCTACAAGTTGGGGCCTACTCACCTGGAGCTGGACCCATCTTGGTCGGACCCGGCCCTGTCCGGCCCATTGCAACTGGGCCTGAGGGAATGGTACATGGGCGTTGGCCGGTATATGGGCCATGGATGCTGGTCCGGCGACGCCTCCTTGCTGCTTCCTCCGCCGCCGTCGCCGCCGCCGCCGCCGCCGTGATGCGGATCCGCCGGCTCCGGCTTCACGTCCGCGCCGTTCTCCTCCTGATCCTCGCCGGCGAGGCCACCGTCTTCGTCGGCGACGGCGACGGCGGCGTCGTCTCGCGTCCGCTTGAGGCCGATAGAGACGCCGAATAGCCGGGCGCTCGGGTCGGGCTCGACGTCTATGGCGAGCCCCNTCCTCCTGATCCTCGCCGGCGAGGCCACCGTCTTCGTCGGCGACGGCGACGGCGGCGTCGTCTCGCGTCCGCTTGAGGCCGATAGAGACGCCGAAGAGCGGGGCAGGAGGGCATTAGGTCGAGAATCGCGGGGGGGAGAGGCGGCGGAGGGGGGATTGCCTCCGACGACTCGCCGGAGCAGTTGTTGTTGGCTATGGAGGAAATCCCCTCCACCTGCTGCTGTGTGGCGGCGTACTTGGACATGAGGAGGAAGATGTTGTTGCAGAGCTTCTTCATGTTGCCGAGCTCCCGCGTCAGCCGCGCGTTCTCCCGCCGCAGCCGCTCGTTCTCCTCCCCCATGTCGCCGGAAGCAGAGCCGCCGCCGCCGACGACGCCGGGAGCGGAGCCGGAGCCGGACGCCTGCCGGTGCTCCTCCCCTGAGCCGGAGTTGGACGACAGAACCTGCTCCTCCGACGAGTGCGCCGGCGAGCCCGGCCGCGTCACCGGCAGCGCCATGGGAATCGGCGCCGCGGCCACCGTCACGGCTCCCGACGCCATCGCCATCCCCGCCGTCGGCGACACCGGCGCCGGCGCCGCCGCAACCACCTTCCGTCGATGTATATCACATAGCAAACGCTTCTCCCCTCGCCGGAAGCATTCGTTGGCGAACTCCCACCGATCCGGCACGATCTTCCTAAATCCCTACGTCACAGCAAGCAAAATCCACACACATCACATCACCGACATGGGCAACACCAATACAACACCAATCCACCCCAAATCCCAACGAATCGAGGTATAAAATCCACAATAACACATACATAGGTATTAAGCTGGCGCACAAAGCTGGAGAAGTTGTTGTGCTTGAAGTATTTGGGGAGGAGGTCGCGGGCGAACTCCGCCGGCCGCCACACCACGAACGTCGACCCGTCCTCGTTCCACGAGATCACGTCGTCGACCGCCGGATCATCCACCAGCTGGTACGTCTTCGTCAGGAACGGCGTCGGCAGCGACCTCTGCCCCGCCAACGCCTCCGCCGCTACAGGCGGCCGGAATCTGGCCCTGAGAGAGAGAGAGGGGAGAGGGAGACGGTAGACCGTAGCTTCCAGATGCTGGAAAGGCAGTTTCGCGTGTGAACGAAGGTACGGACGGAAGTCTTCTGGAAACTTCGTTTGCGGATTAGGAAATTTATAACTCAACGGGAGGAGGAGAAGCAAAGCAAAGAGAGAGAGAGAGAAGCATCTATAAAACGCAAAGAAAAAAAAAAAACTCCTAGTATCAAAAAAGAAGAAGAAAAAGAAAACGCACTGTATGAATTCGAATGCGACCCACCACTCGTACCGAGAAAGCCAAGCTGGCGATGGGGCACATGTGGGCCCAGCGGCAGAGATATCTCCTCGCGGGCAGCACATATCCGCCGTCGGATCGGAACCCGTGGTGGAAACGGCCGGACAGGATGAGCCTCACAGCAGGATTGGGTTCTCGCGGGATGGGATGGGGATGGGGAAAGAGAGGAAAGAGCGAGAAGGTTCGATCGCTTCGGCCTTCTGGAAGGTTCAGGTAGGCGCGGTGTGGGATGGGGGCCAGAGCGGATGGGACACGTGTCGACCGTTGGGCCACGGACGGCCGAGTGGGATAAGATTTTTATTTTTCCTGCGATTACGATACGCCGTGGTTTTATCGTTTATGAGCTTTGAATAATGTTTTGTGTACTCTGGTTTTGTGCCAATTTGTCATCCTATTGGAAGGTTCTTTACATCGCTTCTAGAGAGTGAATGCTTATCTGTTACAAATTGTCCGTTTTTCTTCTTCTTCTTCTTCAACAGAAGGTTCTTGAGATGCAATAGTTTTGATGGGAACCGACTTCAAGAAGAGGGGACCAATTCTTAGTAGTACAGCTAGTTGGAACTTAACCAAATTATCCAAATCATACTAGTTGTACAATGTGAATGCATAATGGCAATTGACAACCTTTTCTCATGTGTATATTACCCCCTTCATAGCATAATTTTACTGTGGATTTGGCAGAATGTTATTTCTTGTGAATTTTCGTTAAAGCCATTGGACGTATGAAGCTAAAAAGCATTTTTCCCTCTTCAAACCATCTCGGACATATATTAACTTGGCACTGATCCGGGGTACGTGCATGGCCATATGCCCATATGGTTCCCTTGTCTTGGTTGGTTTTCTATACAAATCAGCAGTCCTAAACATCATATAAATGTGGCCGGAGAAAGTACTAGATAATATAATAAGACCATTGGTGTGTTAGAGGGAAGAAAACGACAAGGTGCGTCAAAGTAACGAAATTCGAGTAATGCCAAATTGTGTATTACCACTGCTTGCTCATCACATACATTTGTTGCATGTATTTATTGTGAATTCTCGTCTAGCTCATTGGGCATGTAAAGCTAAAAAAAAATCTTTTTCCCTTCAAACTATGTCGGGCATACATACTTGGCCCTTCCGGTTTTTTATAGTTGTCGTTTCCGACGGGAAGTTTGCCTTGTTTTCTATACAAATCAGCTGTCCTAAAACGTCGTATAAACATGCCCGGAGGGAATACTAGGTAATATAAGATGACCATTGGTGGGTCTGAGGGAAGAAAAAGACAAGGTGCGCCAAAGTAACGTAATTCGAGTAATGCCAAATTGTGTATTACAACTTGCTCATTACATACATTTGTTGTGCGTATTTACTATGAATTCTCGTCTAGCTCATTGGGCATGCAAAGCTAAAAATGATCTTTTTCCCTTCAAACTATGTCGGGCATACATACTTGGCCCAAATGACGACAAAGGGGCTGTGTACATGCATGGCCATACAGGACCAATGATCTATCAATGCCAAGAAAAGGAATGCGTCCAAGTTAGAACCGGATGATATAAGAAGACAATTAGCGGATTGGAGGGAAAAAATAGGCAAGTCATACTAGAGGGACGTAATTCGAGTGACACAAAAATTATCCACCTCTTTTAGACCCAAGAAGAGACAACAAAAATATGTCTGGAGAAAAATAAGACGATGAGTAAAAGCACTAGAACTAAGAATCGAGCTATAGAAGGATGAAATAGTGTTTTTCCAATATCGGAAAGCAAAGGGGGCTAGTGTTTTTAGCCCAAGTTTAACTGATTATTATTTCTCCACACAGCCACGGACCGAGGAAGCGTGGACTTGGGAAGCAGGGTGGTGATGATTGACTATTGTGACATTTATGTGCTCCCATACCTTCATTTTTGTAAGGCACTCGGAGAATCAGATTTATTGATATTGACAAAATATCAGTCACTATGCAATGTTGGAAATTGGTAGGTTTGGTAAAATTTACCCGGTGTACAGTGATAGATAGTCGAGCGGTCGTAGAGGCGAAAAAAATCAACAGTATTCTAGGTATGTTCAATTTAGGCCGAAACAAGATGTAATTTGTGGTAGCTAATGATTAAGGACAAAAAAATGTTGTTGGAGACAATTGTTTCGCCTAGAACATGAAAATGAAATGCCGCTGAGAAATGACAAAAGTTGTTTGTTTACTCGTATCCCTTCAGTTCTTTCGTTGCACCTTTATTTCCAAAGTTAAAGTGTACTATATATGCATACAAAAGTGCTAGCGGAGCAACACATGTTTCCCGTTTGTTGGTATGTTTCGGTAGTTTGACAGTACTAATTAATCATATTCCTTTACGATGGTTTTCAACTAGGAGTATGTGGAAACATATCTTGTGAATTTGTGATGTCAATACCTATTTCAAAATAAGAGATTACAGTACTCACACCGCATAAATGCAACTATGTAAGTACCATAATCATGTACTAAGAGTACTGCACAGAAAATGACCTGCCGGAATACAGTGCTACAGGAACAGGAGTTTCATCTTTCATTCCTTACCTATGAAGCATCCAACATGCTGTGGCACATGGGCCAAACCCTTTAATATGTTCCTATCAGTATAGCATCTATCTGGCCCAGAATAAGAGTGCAAAGTCCAACCCAATAAAAAAGTTGGGCAAGCTTCCAACATTGTTCAATTTAGCTTGCTATATTATATTTTTCTAGAGAATTTTTACGGTCCAACAAATAGTACCTCAAGATACCGGTACCTCGAGGTAACAAAACATAATCTAACTATTTATTTTGGTATCTCAAGATACCGGTATGATAAATGAATGACTAGATTTTATTTTGGTACCTCGAGGTACCGGTATCTCGAGGTACTATTTATTGTACAGTTAAAAAAACTCATTTTTCTAGAAGGGATTAACATCCGCTAGTATCTGAAAATCACAAGTTCACAACGGATCATGACTTGACAAGAATCGATGTGCTAGTATACTAAACTTCAGATGCACACGTCTTTAGCCACATAGTTCATGCGACCATGGGCAGACTGCTACTGTATATAAGTTGTAATTAATATGATTGATCATCCTAGTTCTCCTCAGCATTGCCGCTGTATCCGTACGGATTCTTCCTGGCCCAGTTCCATTGGTCCCTGCACATGTCTTCTATTCCAAACTGAGCACTGCAAGAAGCACAAATCACAAAATAATCAGCATATATATATCTCTGTCACATACAAACTCGAACTGTCAGTTCAATAGAATGAGAGTAGAAAATGGTCGAATAGACTGTCTTTTAATTGTGTAGCGAATCAGAGACGATTACCTCCAGCCGAGCTCCTTCTTGGCCTTCTCAGTGGAAGCATAAACCGCCGTCGAATCGCCAGGCCTCCTGGGGCAAATCTTGATAGGAATTTTCTGTGGTTTCGCAGCCACAAACGTCAGTTTCGAGCACATTTTCAGATTGGAACAAGATATGAGGCAAATGTCAACCAGGAACACATGGGTGCAACATATCACCTTTCCGGACGCCTCCTCGAACGCCTTCACCACCTCTAACACGGTCGTTCCACGCCCCGTGCCTAGATTGTAAGCCACACAACCTGACAAAGAAAAATCAAATCAAAGCCACAGATAATAAAACTTGTTAAACATCTAATTTATGAAGAAAAGGACATTATATGTTTGAGACATCGATTGACGCACCAATGTCAGGAGTAGCGAAGAGCTTCTCCAGTGCAGCAATGTGGCCATCAGCAAGGTCCACGACATGAATATAATCCCTGATCTGATGATGATGTCATCAAATCGTCAAAATTTCGTTTTACTCGGCACAGCAAGTTTCATGATTTCATCCAATACAAATTCGAAAAGTGGGACCATTGTTGTGCTTGTGCATGCTCACCGCGGTGCCGTCCCTGGTGGGGTAATCGACGCCGTAGACGTTGAGCTCCGGTCGCCGGCCGACGGCGACCTGCTGGATGTACGGCAGCAGATTATTGGGGATACCCTTCGGATCCTCCCCGATGTCGCCGCTCCGGTGAGCTCCGATGGGGTTGAAGTACCTGAGCATGATCACCCTCAGCTCCGGGTCAGCCGCCTGCACTTGCCGGAAGTAATTCTCCAGTACGAGCTGGCGCGTGACAGACAAACAGAATCGATGCCGTCGTCAGAACAAAATCTCGCGCAAATGCACAATGGTGGCCGTCGCTATCGGCATCGGAATCACCGAATCGTGCGTACGTGACACGACACGAGCATGAGCATTTCATGGTTATCAGTTATCACAAGGAATTGTTTTGGCATTTTTGCTAGTACCTTGGTGCTGCCGTATGGGCTGACAGCGTTCAGGCTGGAGTCCTCGACGCAGGGGGTCTTCTCCGGCGAGCCGTACACCGTCGCCGACGACGAGAACACAATCTGTGCGTGTGGTAGGACACCGATTAGACCAGTGATCGAAGCATGATCGTGCATTGGAATGGAATAATCACAATCAGAGTACCTTCTTGCAGCCGTACTTGGTCATGGCGGCGTAGAGATTGATGGTGCCGACGACGTTGTTCTCGTAGTACATCTGCGGGTGCGCCACGCTCTCCCCCACCGCCTTCAGCCCGGCGAAGTGGACGACGGCGTCATATCTGAAGCAGCACAAACAATGGGCGACGACGACGACGACGAATGAAATGGAAGAGTTAAGATCAAAATTGAAGGGTGTTTGAGATGAGATGGTTTGATCGAATCGTAACCTCTTGGCGGCGAAAACCTTCTCCAAGTCGTCCTTGCTCTTGAGATCCCCCTGAAACGAGCACAAACAGTTGGAGCAATCTCAATCTCAATCTCAAAGAAGAACGCGTCGTGCCGGTGTTGATGCGTGCGTGCGTACGGGGATGAAGTGGAGGTGGGAGGAGAGGGCGGGGCCGGCGATGAGGCGGACGCGGTCGAGCGCCTCGGGGACGGAGTTGTGGAAGTTGTCGACGACGGTGACTTCGTGCCCTTTCTCCAGCAGCCGCACCGCCGTGTGCGTCCCTATGTACCCCGCTCCCCCCGTCACCAGCACGCTAATCTCGCCGCCTCCGTTCTCCGCTCCGCTCGCCATCGCGCGCTCTGCGTCTCGCCTTGGTGTGTGTAACTTTGTGTTGTGTCGATCGACGCCGCGCCGCAACACAACGCGACAGGGGCGCGGGTGGGATTTATACGGGGAAAAAGGTCGAGGGGATCACGCGCGGCGCCGTGGTGGTGGTGCGGTGCGGTTGCGGTGGTGGGAGTTTTCTCGTGTGTGCAGAGCGGAGGCGATCGCGTGCAGGTTGGAAAAGAAAACGGCGGGGATCGCGGCGAGTTCTCTCGTGACAGCTTCCGTGCAGTTTTGACCCGTTTCAACGCGCGTGAACGAATATCCACCGGTGCGCGAACCGGTCGAGCATGCCGCAGGGGAACGGAACGCTCGCGCCCGTCGTAAACTGGTACTCCACGTCGTTACTTACCATTTGTCTTAATAAAATTTTTTATGAAAAATATAAAATTATATATGTACATAATAGTTTATTTAACCATGAAGCAAATGATAGAAAAATCAATAATTTCGTAAGATTTTTATATAAGACGAATGATCGAAGGTTTATAAAAAAGTCAATGGTATACATTTAAGTGGGAGAGGTAGCAACCGTCCACAGCAGCTGCCTGTCCGCCCGATCGATCGGCAAACGTACGTACGCACGACGCGTCGCCGTCGCGTCATCCGAACGGGAACACGGAATGGGAAATTGGGATTCGGTAACGGGGATAAGCGGGAATCCTGCCGGGCCTAACCGATGAATACGATGAGCGCTAACTCTATCTCGTGCGTGTTCACTGGTATTCTGCTCATGATCGATCCAGGCAGTATGATGGAAGGATAAGTTCATGTCATTGTAGTTCATTTGGATAAGTTATTTATTATCCATGCCGCGTGGAGTGTGTGTAGCGTCATGACGTCATCAAGAGATATGTTCGCATTGGGTTGTTTATTTCCTTTTTTTTTCTTTTTTTGAAAAAGAGGGGATTGTCTTCCATTCTATTAACAGAAACGGTAACGGCAGTCTTACAAATAATAGCATCCATCACACATAAAAAACAGAGGCTTGCTGGCTGATTGAGCACGTTGCTAGCCTCTCAAACAACCGCGACACACGCTAAAGGGCTTAGCATTAAGCCACAATTTCCAACCATCACACGTAGTTTAAGACCCTGCTTTAGATTATTGTAATCTGGATTATTAGGAATAAGCTAAAACAAACAAATAGATTATTGTGACAGCTTACTATATAATCTATAGTCCAGATTAATATAATCTGATAAGCTCATTCAAGTATGCTTTTTTAAGCTTATTGGATAAAAAATTACTCACCATGTCATCCCTCATTCTCTAGACTTGCAAACATAGTAATCTAGCTTGTAATAATCTACGAAACAAACACTTTGCAGATTATTCATCTTCAACTTATACCGATCTAGCTTATAGTAATCTGAATCAATAATCTAGAATATAGTAACCTGAAGTGAAAACAAACTGGGCATGGGAGTGGTTGTGCAGCCCAACGTTTCTAGCCATCGTGATCCTGCTCCTCGCCCTCCCATGCCTCTTCTTGCACCTTGTTATCTTCTCTTCTCTTCCAGCCTTCTTTTTTCTCTTGTTCATACTGTCTAATTAGAGGTGGAGCTTGAACAAAATGTCTGGTTGTGCCACTTATTTTCTTTACTATGTTTTGGACCAATTTTATACCGATATTGGTGAATGAGTTTGAATGCTATTAGTTAAAAATTATTAAACATCAGGTAAATTTTTTTGGTCGTGTGCTTGAAAAGTGGGAACCCTATCCTCTCTGTCTAGCTTCGCCCTTATCTCCCGCCATAGCTTGAGCAATACACTTTACTTGCCACCTGTTTCTAGCAGCTTAGCTGCCCCATTAGTTTTTTTAGAAACACAGTACAAACCCAGGCGCCCACACACGTGCGCACACTCGGTTTTTTGGCCTCGCACTTGTTGTCTGCAAAACAATCTCTCTCTTCATTACATTACAGATTTTGTATATTAACCCAACAAGATCTTTTGGCAGTTTATTTTAAATCAAACATTTTTTGGCAGTTCATTTCTAAATCAAACACCATTGCTCATTTTCCGAACTGTCCAAAAACAGGGCTGCTACACCAGCAACTACAATTGGGCTGTTTATTTAAGTTATTGCATTTTAATGGAAAAATAACTGCGTGTTCATGTCATGTATCTGGATAAGTTATTTAGTGTATGGATTTCCTTACTCATTTTACGCCACTTAATTTGGCTTTAGGACAGCTAACAGTACAAATGCGCAAGTTTCTTTACCATAATTATTTCTGGTTCAAGTATTTTTAGTTTATATACTACTAAATCGGAGCCTGAGAAAGCTCAGAAGGGAGGTGGGCTTTACTCCCCACCGTGCAATTTCAGAAAGCAGTGGAGTGTAAGAAACAACCACAGCCGATAGTTTAATGCCTGGCATCACATTCTTGGTCCTTTTTCTCTCTTCCTCTATCATGGTTGGCCGCTTGACCATCCCAGGAATTGATCACCTTGAACAGAAAGGTACAAACCAAGGTGACGGTTTTTTTTTTGTAGTACAACAATAATTGGATAGACATGGAAGTTGATTCTCTTTGAATGCAGAAGATATGCAAATCAGAACAATTGAAGAACTTCACTGATGCCTTTAATGAGATGATCCTCTATGATGATTAATGGGCCGTAATATACCTCCGATGAGATGATGTGGGCCGTGATAACAACTTCGACGGCATATGCCACATATCTGATGGTCTTTGTGTTTGATGGGCCGTGAAACCCCTTTATCTCTGTTTCTTATTAATGGGCCTGAATATGGCTCTAGTAGGCCGTGAGCCCGTAAAGCCCTTGTCATAACTTGCCCCTGCACGTCCGCTGCCGCCGCCGGCGTTGCCGATCAAGCTTGCCATTCCTCGCCGTCGCTGCGCCTGCTTTGTGACGGGTACACCGTGATGCTTTCAGGAAACAATACGTTAATATGCACGTATGCATACAGTCAAAATACATGATACATCCTGGTAAAATCCAGGTTTTGTCCACTGCAGGTTACTGGCTTAGAAATGGTTTCTTGTGCTGTGCGAGTGGGCTGCAAAATGCAAATGCTGCATCAGAAATTGAAGCTCTGTACTTTTTTTTTTCTTTAGCAGATGATGTCTCCCTCACCAGCTAGCCTGAAAGACAGAATGGGTCCTAGACTTCCAGATCTGGGTACTACTATTCTCTGTCTCGGTCCATCCATACATACCCAGATCTCAATACACAGCCTGGCCAGCCTTTTGATCCAGGACAATGTCAAATGGAAAAAAAAGGGGAAAGGTAACTGATCAAGCGGTCTACCAGATCAATGATGATTGATTGATTAAAGGTGGAGCACAAAGAGGATGGTAGGAAAAGGCTATGCAAGTGTGGTAATTCCCAAAGGAAGAAAGAATGCATCTTTGCACCTGTTCTTGCAGATCTCCCACATGCAGAAAGGTACTGAAGTTTCCAATGTGGATGGATACATATGGTGAAGTCCTGACAAATTGTCATTTTACAATGATCAGGTCTGGAGGGAAGATCTACTGGTACATTATACCTGATGAAAGTGAAAGCTAGCAATATCATGCTGACAGTATGCTTTCAATCTTTATTGCTAGGATTCCATCATAGGAAATAGACAGGAATAACAACCCCATACAACTGAAGTCTTCACCATTACATAAGCTACTAGTACATTATTATTATGACCAGTAGGAAAAAACAATGGTAATTAGCAGAAAAGAACATGCACAGAAAACAATGGCACTAAATATGAGTCATCATATTCATAGAACAGTAAATATCTACTATCCCTTCAATGATCCAATTGGCCAATTTCCATCACATATTCGGTTTGGAATGTAGTTCAATTGATCATGTGAAGTGTGCCCATAACCGAATCAGAGCACACTTCCCTGGTACATATCTATATCAGACTTATTATCGAAGAGTAAACTGTAAATTATATCCACAGCTCTGCACCAATTATTGACAAAGGGCAGAAAGTTTCATCCTTCCAAACTATATGGTTGCTATCACCTCTCACGTTTTCTCTTCATAGGTAGCAAGGTTTTCGGTTTCTCTGACTGTATGTTCACTGATCCTTCATCTTCAATCAGCCGTCTACTAAGGTGTGATGATAAATTCTCCACCTCAATTTTCGCCACATCCTTTCTTACACCTATGTCAGTGATATATCTACCAGCACAGTACATCCCAGCTGTGACAGTGGCCATTCCAAGTGGGCCAGCAGCGAAAAGCTTAAGTGGAGTGGACAGAAGAGCTGCCAATGGCACACCAATTGCGGAAGATGCTTGCCCACTTGTCCCAATGCCAGGTTCCTCAACAGGCAGAAGCCCAGTTTTGCAGTAGAGTGCAAAGTCCTCGCAATTGTTCTCAAATATGTCGTAATTTCCAAAGCCATTTTGAAGTAAGTACATGGCTCTGTGCACCACATCTTCTGGTGGGTCTGATTGGGCAATGGTGCAGGTTCCCCCACGCAGCTTTGCAAGGAAAACGGCTGATGGCACTCCGTACTCAAAGCAGTATAGAGAGCCGTTCCGGAGAAAGCAATCCAAGCAGGTGAGGACAACACCGCTATCAGGCAGCTGAAACCCACAATCTGGGAATGTTGGGCACTCTGATGAAGCCTCTAATAATAAGCTGGAGGTGGAATTGGAATTAGATGAATCTGAGCCTTCCGCTTCTTTCTTTCGAGTAAAATGAACCACTTTGCTTCCTCCAACATAAATGCCTGTTTTGCCAGTAGAATACAAACATGACCAACAAGAGTAAGTTCTTGAAAAACATTTGAAAGAATATGAAACTATGAGAACACTGTGGCTAAAAAATTTAAGGTGAACAATTAGATTCACTGATGACAATTATCATATCAAAAGGGGGAAAAATCACTAGCTGATAACTGAAGAAACAGACATGTTGTTAACATGTCAATCCCATTATGGATGCATGAAAAATGCATCATTGACAGTGAAAATAGTTCTTTTAAAGAGTGGAATGCAGACAAGACAGTTTTCCATATATACATTGCAGCCCTTTCATCCAGGTTGTCATGTGCAAAAGCAGCCAAACCCACACAATGTCCTCCCTAGACGTGGCCCTGATGTAATGTCCACAAAGGACCACTGCACTAGAAGAAGCTCTATATCCGCCAATAAAATGCACTTGGGGAGATACTATGGTGCACAGTGACACAGCGGAGAAGTGTTCTTTACGCTTCCTAAATGGAGATGAAAGACCTCGGGTGTAAAAGAAAAGAGGCACATAGCAAAATAGCTGTGGTAAATACACATAAAGCTAACGATCAAAGATGAACATAGGTAACGTTGACACCGAGTTCTCAATCAAGGTAGTTATCATAGGATACTATGGTGACTTGAGTTTTCAGCTACTGAATTATTAGTACTAAACAAGTCACCTGTCAGGTTCAGTACAATATAGGGCCAACCATACAGTGTTCTTTTATACTCTACTACTAGCGAGCAACCTTGAATTAACAATAAGGCTTCCACTACAAAAACAAAAACGAGAAGAAGGCTATCTTCCACAGAGAGAGAAAAAAATGCAGATACAGACAGACAAGTTGGTCAGCAGTAGGTGAGCAGCAACAAGTGTCACTTGTTCTACATGGGAAGCAACAAACACAGCATGTGTCGATTGTCATCTGATCCATCCGGAAGGATTTATCGATAAGTTTGGGCAATTCAGTGAACCCTCAATTCCTAAGCATGACGCATAACCAACACATAGAAGTAGACACAGTGAAATAATGAATCGATCTTTATCGTGCATGTCCCCCATATTTTTCCATATAGTACAGCCATTCTTCTAAGTTCGACATTAGTAGTAGTATATACTAATGTCGTCAATCCTACGCAGTTTAGTATTCCAGTAACTCTGAACAATAATTGCTGTGTTACTGTTGAGAGGTTCTACGAATTTGTAAGCAGTGACAATGCCTTACAAGCCCGGACAATCTTCAGACTTTGATGGTTGACGCGGTTCTCCTACCAACCACGTGATCCATCCTTCAAGCAGAGGTGTGTTTGCTCGAGAGAGAACATCACGCAGGAAGCATGAGAGGCAAACGAAATCCCAAATCCGACAGAATGGCCAACCTAGACGAAGATATACCCTTCAGTTACCGATAAACTAAGCAAGAGACAACCGCGACCCGTAATTCAGATCGCAAATGTGCCCCATGGAACCAGGATTCCCGTTCACGCAGGCAATTTTCGATCGCATGAATGTATGATACACGCACCCAGCAAGTGACGCCGCCGGAAAATCAACCGGATTTGTTCCCAACCCAGCAGCAGCACAGAAATTCCCCCCATTGACTCGACCGAGCCAGAAATTCCCCGTCAAGTCAACAACTTTTGATCACTAGTCAATCGCACGAGAAAAGGCGCAGAGCCGCTGGATTCGTTCCCCAAACCCATCGGCAAAAGAGCCGCCGCCGCCGCCGCCACAATTGGCGACAATTCAGGATCGCATCCGAGGAGGAGGAGGAGGAAGAGGACGGGAGAGATGGGTACCGTGGTGGGAGTAGGCGTACACGGCCCTCCATGTGTAGATGTGGTCGCCGGGCCTGATCTCCGACCGCTCCACCCTGTTCGACAGCAACCCCATCTCCGCCGCCTCCCACCACTGTAGGCAGCTTCTACCACCCGTCCATGGCAGTGAGAGGGAAAAAGGCGAATGCCACGGGCTCTTTATAAGGGGAGGAGGAAGCGGAGGCGCATGTGCGCGACTCGAGCGGTCGAGCCGTGGGCGGAGGAGGCGAGGAATATTTCGCCTCGCGGCGACGAGGACGGGTTGGGGTTGGGAAGGTAAAGAATGTTGCTGTCACGGTGCACAAGGCACCGCACGGGCGTTGTTGCAATGTTGCGTGCGTGCTCGCGTCGAGGCGGGCGCATCGGCCTCCGTCGCTGCTGGGGCTTCGGCTTCCACGGCGTGTCGGTGCGGGTGCTCGAGGCGAGGGCGAGGGGGCAAACTCGTGGTACCAAATGATCGAATCTGCAAAAATCACCGTGCGGTGGAGTAGTAGGTGAGGGTAAAAACCGGCAGCTGTGGTCCGCCGATGGCGGATTGCCTCGGATCGTGAGCGATGAATATATTTATTTTCTTTATTTACTTGTTTTATTATGCCAAAACTTCCCTGCCTCTCTGAAACTGTTTTGAGCGTCCGTGGCAGCGGTAACTTGTCTTAGAATCTCCATTTTTTTCTAAACTGCACAGCTTCTCACTCTCAGATTTTTTAGATAACGGAAATGGTTTTACATCTCCGGCCTCTGTCGTTAGACACACGGCCAACAAGTTGTCACACTAGAAGACGATGTGACAAATCCTAACTCCCTATAGTAAAAAAGAACTGATATATGATTTTTAAATCACTTAGATTCTATCCAGTGACACTATAGTTACTACGCTACTTAAAGTGGAATAGAAGATCCTTACTATCGATTCCAAGCGTGTAGCACCATTGCGCATAATATCCTGTTGCTCCTGTGATAGCATCATACATCAAGAATAGAGTCAACTGGAAAACATGAAAATAACCTGTATAGCAGTAGACAACTTTTTGTTATTAAAAACCATATCATTCTCACTCTTATATAATAGAAATCCATAGTTACTGTATACAATAAAAAAAATAAGTGCTCGTCTTGCAATATAAAACCCCCGAAATAGGACCATTGCATATTTTTAATAGCATGTCTTGGGTTTTTGGACCATTCCTAATTTTAACCAGGTCAATACAATTGATACTCTTCTTCAAAAAATATTGGTTGTTATCAAAAAAAAAAATTGGTTGCAAACAAATAAGCCCTACTCTGTTGATTTCCACCTATTCGTTGAGGTGAACATTATAAGAGAAACTGCACATGAGGAAGTGATGAACATTTTAGGCCACCAACTCCGGTTGCGCACCTAACCAGTGGCGCCATGGGTGGACAATTGGACCGTGCATGACGATTGATGAGTCTGATTGACACTCTTGATGACGAGCTCCAGGCAATACTACTCTGCCGGATAGCCAGAGTACCGGCCGTCTGGCATGGACTCGCTGATGGGGATGCCACTGATGTTTCTTAAATTTTAGGAAAAGAAAAGATGTTCTTGGTAACGATCGGAGCAAAACGGGCCAAGATTTGTTTATAGACAGAAGGAAAGTGACACTACACTTTAGCCATGATGGTGTTGCTATCGGGACTTTGGCAAAGCTGAAATGACCACCGATCGAACTCTGTATCAGCATCGATATTGTTAAGAAACAGGATGTTAGTGCTAAACTAAATACTAGCAATCAAGCGTTGTCACTTGTCATCACTGCCATCGCTTATCTAAAATAAAAATGTCGATTGGATGCGACATAAAAAAAGGTACTAGTCAAGTAAACAAAATCTTCATGCAGCCCCCAAATTATTGGACATCAAGTCGATATCAGTTTAGCATATTTCTTCCACTCTCATTTTGCAAGATACTAGTAGGCGTAGTAGCATGCACTTGTAACTGTTCAAGCGGGTATTAGGTGCAGCTGTTCCAACCAAAGTGATATCGACTGGAAGCCAAACCGGCCAGTTCAGAGTTTTGGAGACAGTGGATAACGGAAGAAGAAATATGCTATATTTACATTCGGTGCAGGCAAACCAGAAGAAACTCGATTGCATTCGATGAATTTGCAGCCTACTAATCAGAGATCCGCAGAGACTCGGCTGCAGGGGATGATGATGATGTCCATCTGATCCAATCCAGGCCGCGGCTATCGATGTCCAATGCCGGCTTCTGGAACCAATAATCGGCCGCTCCATCGAAGAAAAAGGACGCAGTCTGTTGTACGGCCGTACGCCGGTCGCCGGAGCCGGCGAGCCGCCGCCGTCGTGGCCTGCTCGGCGACGTTCGTTGGCATCCAGAAATTTAGGCCGGGCAGGATTCTCACGAATGTACATGCCGAAATGAGTTGGGCTGAAACTGGTTAATGTCTTGTTGTTGGCCGTATATAAATGTCCTCAAACATCATTCCCTCCTTCTAATTCCCAAACAGCCCAAAAACACTCGTAATTACGGGCTGGAATGATTCTGCCAAGGCCCGTAAATTCTAAGCCCAGTATACTGTAGTCACACTCACACGCCGCATCATCGCTCATCCCCTACTCGTTCACGCTGCCGCGGTGTCGCCGCCTCGCCGCTGCCATGCACCCTTCCACGGCGAGTCGGCGACCGGAGACAAAGCCGGCGATCGCCGCGCGCCCGCCGACTTTTAGGAATTCGCCCCTCTCGTACGGCCGTACCCAAACGTCCTTCCACGGTTCCACCACACGTGCATTACCTAACTCCCCAAACCCTAGCCCGCTTCCTCCTCTGGCCGTCTAGATGCGATCGAGAGGAGGCCATTCACAGCTGTTCAATCGATGCTCTCCACCGGAGCCGCCGTTTGCCGGTGTAACTGGCGCTTAATTATGCGCCATACCATATCAATGATTAGTCTCTTATTTTCCTGGTAATGTTAAGAGGTAAGTAGTGGTAACCCAAATGACTGGATGCAGTTTTAACATGGAGTTATGCTATGTTTTGTTTGTTGTTTTGGTTGTTTTTCTTTTCAATCATCACTGCGATCGCTTAGTGCTAATGTTTGACTTTGTTAATGTAATTCAATTAGAAAAGAAATGATCACTGATCAACACTGATCTGTGATCTTTAATCTATATTTTCCTGGTAAGCTTCAAGAGAGGAAAACTTCTTGTTTTAAGATGGATACCATGCCTTTTCTTTTTATGCTTTGATTTTCACTTGTTAAGCAAATCTGCACATAATTTTTCTTGGTAGAGTTTTACTTTTGGGGAAGGGAAATGGTTTCAACTTCTCTCAAGAAGTTTGGAATGTCTGTTTAATGACCAAAGAGATGATGTAATTTATAATCTGTTGATAGCGATTAAACGTAGTTCTGATCGATCAAGCTTAGGGTTTGCATGATACTACATTTTTTTTGGCGCTCTTAATGCATACAGTTATTGCAAGTGCAGTAATGCTATTTCTTTTTCCCTGTTAATATGTTTATTGATTGGATACTTTCTTGTTACGCTCGCTATCTCGAACCGAGCAAGAGCGTTACTGATTTCCTTTTGGACAATTGTTTGCAAATTTGTGTATACTGTATACACAGTTATAGCGCTGCTGGCATGGGTCAAATAACTTGCCATTCTCATATGGCTATCTGTTAGTTTTTCAACTCAATAGCCATATTCCCACACAATAAAAATGAACCGAATATATTTGAAAGAAATTGTTGTGTTTTTTTCCCAGTAAATGCACCCTACAATCATGGCTTGCAGAGAAGCTAGGCCTTTTCTCCACATCAATGCACACACACTGTCATGATACTCATGATAGATACACTCTAACCCCATGCCATGCAACACCACCTTGCACATATAAATCAAAAACAACAAGTGAATAGTAAGTGCCAACAAACCACCATGCGTTTTGGACAATTAAGCCAATTTAATCCAAAACGGACACACCTACATCTAGAAATTATATCCCACCAAATATGAATGTGGCTTAAAAAACATATAGCACTGGTTGGCACCATTGTACAACACCACTGTTCCCTCATTCTCATATCATCCATACCTTTTTATGTGGGCTTCTGGCAGTGGTTCTCTGTTTCATTCAGCAACTAAGTAGTCCTTGTTGAGCCATGTGGTTGGTTGGCCTTGCGCCCCCTATTAGAATATGCCATAGTGTCCCTAAGATTAGAAAGATTGTAACCAGAGCAAAACTATATTTTTTGTGTGAATCTTTCATCATGCAGGTATGCAGGATAATGTCGTGCTTGAAAGAGAAAAGCCATCTGTCCACATTGGTATTAATGTGCTAGAATATGGTAGCCTTGCTCAGCTTCCAAATGCGCCATCAAGCAATCTTAACCACTTCCATAAACCCCTTCATCCTATATTGAAACCTAGTATGCGTCTTTTACATTTTTTACGTAGTATGTAGTTATGTGCCCACCATGAACAGAGTTATGAAGGAGAAGAAGCGTCCCATTCGTGGTTATTGTTGTTTTGAGTTTTTTTTTTCCTGTAGGCAAAGTAGAATGCGGTAGTTACAAATGAGGTGAGAAATTGTACCGAATATACTGGATTTAAACTTTGCTTCTTCTCTGAATGTTGCTATGCACTCTAATACTTGGCCATGGTCAAACCTCTTCTTTTCTTTCTTCCATCCTCCACCACTGCTCCTACCATGCACCTGCATTTTGATTTCTCACCATTCTGCATTTGGTGCATAGCAAATTGGGAATAAAGTTTTTTTTATTAAATGTGCAAAATTACAAATTGACTAATCAAGCTTGGGGAAGAAAGAGAAGTTAAGTATGAGAAGAGACATCAATCCTAATAATAATGGATGCTGCTAATACCAATATTTTTTGGGCATCCAGATATTGTCTGGTTTTGACTAATCAACCCATGTTACCCTGAAAATTGTGTGGCCTATATCTACATTGGGTCACCAATTTATACCACATTTATAGTTTCTTATCCTTTTACTTTTTAGTGTAAATATTGCCCGTGTATGTGGATTATTGTGATAGTTGGCTGGGCTGCTTTGCATAACTATTCTTGTTTTATTGATGTATTATGTATGATGGGAAATTATAGTATATTTTTGTAATTTGTAGTAACATGCAATCCATTTAATGGTCATTCCTTCCTTCATAAGACACTATGTAGCATTCATTTGATCTGTCATTAAAAACAGTTTACAAATCTAGATTGGGTCTGGGCAAGTCTTTCCTTTTTATTTTTTAATATGCAAAGGCAACGCTGAAGCATCTTTTGCACAATTGGGCCCAATTTAAACGACACTGACACACTTACACCCTGAATAATATTTACCACAAATACTATACATTACACCAAAAAATATTTACCAAAAATACTTTACCTGTCTTCGGAAACAATACAAAGCAATCATAACAATTTGTGGGATTAGTGCAGCGATCCATTAATCACATACTGAAGTCCTAATTTATCACCATTGTTTTTATTCTTAGACATGTTATTTGCATGTACAATTTGAGAATGGTGAATCTTTGGTAGCATTCCTCTGCAAGCACTTGTACCATCCTAAGTGAACAAGCTAGTGGCTTAAAATTATTAAGGTTAATATCATTTTCAAATCTATATAAATTACTTCTATCCTCCATAGGGAATCTTCCTCCTTTTACTGAGTGATGTCTATCAAGCTATCTTGATGTTTGCTCTCATGTTTGAACAGAAGACTTATTCCATTATATTCTTAAGTTGTGTCCATTTTATTAAATTACTAATGTAGTTATGTTGCGGTCTCTTGTTAAGCGTTTACTTTTTTTTTTCTTCACATCTTTCACAAGTAAAATGGGCAAAGCGAACTAATAGTCCGGAGTTATTTTCAGCGATAGTTTAAAATCAGAGCTGATGTAAAAGCTATCATACTAGAACTGGTGATAAGGTCAAATCTGATGGCATTCAAGTCAGCTATAGGTGTGTGATAATTAACCTCACGTTGTAGCTCCTCCATCTAGAACAATAAGCTTGTAAAAAATGTATGGACTTATTGTCCCTGACTTTACCTTCCTTATATATATTGAGTGCACTGATTTAGTGGTCAACAAGAACATAACACATCCTTAAGTTATGTAATTGTATCCCTTAGTTATGTCTTTTACATTTTGTTGTAGTACTTATTGAGTTATGTTGCAGACACTTGTTCAGTGTGGAAGGTTGTCTTTTGTTATGAGCAAATCGTGTTATATATAACCTGTATATGGAAAAAGTAGTAGAGGCCGTAGGCTTGTAGATCTAATTTTAGTTTTTCCAATGGTCTGTATTGCACCTAGATTTATTGTTTGGATTCATCAAAATGAAATAATGATACCGATGATGCCTCAAGGTTGCAACATGGAAACTACAAATCTAAATATGTAATTCTACAAGATTATGTTTATTCTATAGCTTGTAGCCTTCTTTAAAGCTATATGGTGTAGCATGGTTCATATGACATGTTAGATAGAATTTATCTTTGTTTAGGTTGATTGTTCATTATTTTGTTACACATCAAAATGTTTTACTTTTATTAAAGTATAGTCTAGGATGACTATCTGTATATCATATGGTTTGCAAATTAATAAATCTAGAACTAGACAAAAAACATTGGTTCTTGTTGTACAAAGAGGTTATAATAATCTTTACATGGGTCAAGTTTGTTTAGCTTATGGACATGCTGTTACATACTTTGCCACCATTTCTGCATGCATTTATCATTACACCAATAAAGTTGGCTACTAATATGTTGGCATCATTTTTTGGACATGGTTGTGTCCTATACACAACTACCCGAGGCTTTGTGAGCATTACGACTACCCACATGCATCTCGAGGTTCTCAGGTTCTCAGTAGGTTGATAATGTTGTTGTTGTTTTACCTCACTTATTGCTCACATGTTTGTTTCCGTCGTGCTCCTATTTTTATTGTAACTTTCTTCTTAACTGGAAGGGAAAAATATTATCAAGACTAAACTAGTTTCTGCCTAGTGTTTTTTCTTCAAGTGTAACACCTTTTCCGCTTGTTTGCCGACATGCCTTCTGAACATACAAATGATGTCTTTCATAAAGTATTGAGCCCCTTTGTGTCCATCAATAAAGGTAGCATATCTACTAGAAATTTGTTAGTTTGAGGGTAGAATTTCTTACCAACATAGTAATTGTGTACTTATTGCAGATGCTTTATGCTTGTGCTAACCAGAATATAAGGACCGCTCCCATTGTTCCTTGTTATGCATCGGAAACATTATATCTGAAAGACTACATTCGAACATCATGTCAAATTTTTATAATACTTCTTTCCACATATTTAGTGCATCTTGATACCTAGGAATATGATTTTCAATTCACATGGATAGTTTTGTAGTGTTGAGTTACGTTGTTGTCCTTATGTTACACCTTTTAGGTGCTTTCCCCATTAACCCTTCTGCACATATTTTTTTGTCCCTTTTTTGTTTCTGTAAGGCGAGTTTGATCAATGATGAATATGCAGTTGGAAGTTATCAAGTGTTCTGTTTTTGGTGATTTTACAACTCTGTTTGAAGCTTGTGTTGCTTAAGAGACTCTGCAAGGTATTTATAGCATCATATTTTTACAAACAAAATTTATGATTATCTGCATCCATATGCATTATACTTATGTTGCCAATTTGGTTAGTTAATGTATTTGTGTGCAGTTTCATTCTTGTTTTTTTTTGTGTGTCTTTAAGTCTTATGAAAAATCTATTTGTTTTCCCACAATCACACATTTCATAGCATTATGGGCACACGGTTGTGTACTATGCACAACTACCTGGAGCTCTGTGTGAGCTTTAGGATACCCCACCTACATGATGATCTAGATAATTTTAGTTGGTATCTAATTATGTATTGTTTCACCTTATTCATTGCTCACATGAAAATTTGGTTCATAGGTAGTATTTACCTTACATGTCCGGACTCCTTGATCAAATTCACCTTCTGGAAACCAGAGAAGCTACGAAAAATATCTACAAAAGCAAGAGTTAAGGAGATAAAAGGCCCACGACATACAATATAAAGTGCATCACAAAAATTGATACTTTGACTGATTATAGGCAAACAATATCATATTTTCAATTAACATAACATTTTGACCTTCAAAAACAGACAACATTTCGAAGCCTATAAAATAGAATCAACATTGCAAAGTTATCCATGTGAATTGAAAAACATATTCCTAGGTATCAATATACACTAACTATGCAGACAACAATAATATAAATTTTCACATCAAAGGATACATGCAACATCTCTCCTCATGCAGTTTGAAGGTAATCCTTCCACATATAATATTTTTGATGCATATCGAGGTACATAGGGAGTAGTCCATGCACTCTGGTTAGCACCAGCATATGGCATCTGCAACAAATACATAGTTAATTACTACATTCTACCTCAAATTAACAAACTTCTAACAAATATATATATATCCACATTGTTTAAGTGGGGGCTCATAACTTCAAATAAGATTTCATTTTCCACCTCATGGTTTAAGTGGGGGCTCATGACTTCAAATAAGATTTCATTTTCCACCTCATTGTTTAAGTGGGGGCTCAACTTCAAATAAAATTTCATTTTCCACCTCATGGTTTAAGTGGGGGCTCATGACTTCAAATAAGATTTCATTTTCCACATTGTTTAAGTGGGGGCTCATAACTTCAAATAAGATTTCATTTTCCACCTCATTGTTTAAGTGGGGGCTCATGACTTCAAATAAGATTTCATTTTCCACATTGTTTAAGTGGGGGCTCATAACTTCAAATAAGATTTCATTGTCCACCTCATTGTTTAAGTGGGGGCTCATAACTTCAAATAAGATTTCATTTTCCACCTCATTGTTTAAGTGGGGTCTAATAACTTCAAATAAGATTTTATTTTCCTGTCCAGAAGGCATGTCTACAAGAAGAAAATAAGTGTTAAATTATTTAGATGCACATGCCACTAAAACATTAGGGAATAAGTAGTGCCATCTTGTTCCACTCTACTTTGTTTGTGTGCCTTGAGTCTAATAAAAAATCTATTTTTTTCCAATTGTCCCACATTTAGTAGCATTAATTTAATGGGTACACGATTGTGTACTATGCACAACTACCTGAAACTTTGTGTGAGCTTTGCGATTACCCAATTGCATATAGATCTATATGATTTTAGTTGGTATCTAATTTTTAATTTTGTTTCGCCTTATGTATGCTCATATATTTGCTTCTATTAACTCCAAATTTATTAAACTTGCTTCTTACATGGTAAATAAAAAATATTAAGGAGACTACGCAAGTTTCCGCCTAATTTTTTTTTCTCTAAGTGTGATGTGTATAAAGCACGTTTTCCACTTGTTTGTAGACATATGCCTTCTGAATAGGGAAATTATGTGTTCCATAAAGTAATGAGCCCCTCTATGACCTTCGCTTAAACAATAAGATAGCATATCGAGTGGAAGTTTGTTAATTTCTGTGTAGAATTTCATACTAAGGTGATAATTGTGTACTCACTGCAAATGTCGCACACCACCTCACGCCGCCGTGCCGCTGCCGCCGGCCGGCCGTTTCCAGCCTCTGCACGCCACCAATCCACCTCCTTGGCTCCGCCCCTAGCCTACCGAGCCTCTTCGACCCTTTCCGCCCTCCGCCTGGCCGCCGCTCGCCGCCGGCGAGCTCAACCGAGCCGCGCCGGCAGCCTCTTTCTACTCCAGGCCGGCCATGCGTCACTGACATATGGGCCCCATCGTCAGGCGCTAAGGACGCGCTTAAGGTTAGTTTAAATCATCCAATGTCCTAAATGAAAATAACCACTCATTGACATGTGGGTCCAAGGACCAATATGTAATATCTATAAAACATAAGCACTCTTTATAAAATTTCCACCGACGTGGCCAAGGACAGCGGGTTCCATTCCCGCGAACCCGAGGGGCCTCTCTGCAAAACCGCACTGACTCGTGGACCCCGCCTGATTTAAAATTCGGAATTAATTAGAAAATACTTTATATGATCTCTTTTGAACTGAAAATATGTATAACTTGTAAAATCCATATAAAATACATTTGAACTCCAAATAATGTCAAACCAATTTTGTTGGATTCATAATTTTGTGAACTAAAACATGGAACCTTCTGTAAACAAAATACCACTAAAAAATGTGTAGTGAATAAATAATATGATAATTACCTAGAACTTGTAAAATTTGTAGAATATTCACCCTTACTCCAAAATTTGTGAAACCACTTCTGTTGGACTTCTAAAATCATTCTCTATAACTTGGATAAATAAAACATGACCACTTATCTGAACCAAATGTCACTTAATATTTAATAGCTTCAATTAACCATGCACACTTGTAAAATAAATAACTCACAAATAAAATCTGATAAAATAGAAATTCTTTCACCATAAGTCATCTAAAACCAGTACCAAGCCACTGCATCATTTGCATTCATTTTGGAGCATTTTGGTTTTTATGCTTGTTTTGTTATTTATTTTGCATACTTGTAAATTGTATAGATATCGGTATTCTCGTGGAGGATTGGTGTATTGTGCATGCTGATCTGGTGGAGGACATTGTAAATCAAGGCAAGCTCTTCCCTCTCCTTTGACCACATTGTTCCTATGTTTTATTTGGCTAAATGATTTTATTGCAAAATTGCATGCGTTAGCTAGTATTAACTTTGGTAACAATTATCTAAATGTGGTAATGGTAGATAAAACCTATTTGCTGCATTGTCCACCTTGAAACTTGAATTCCTTACTGGTTGTAACCCTAGAATGGTTTGGAGTACTTTCATTGTGCTCACATGGGTATTAATTTGCTTAATATGCCGTTAAATGCTTCGCTATGTTCTCGACAACAACACTATTCAAGATGGATACTTTATATGTGAAAACTGGGATTTTTCATGTATGTGGGCAATGGAGTGTCCATGGAATACTTGTGAACTAAAATGGAGATGAACAAAACTTTTAGACTTGGGCGGCGAGTGGTGTGCATATGGTGGTAGTTGTACACCGATAGGGAGAGCGTTCGGCTGAGTCGATTAAGGACCGAGCTCTATATCACCAACTATTGTATACCGTACAAACCACATGTGCTAGTTATGGGATGGCCTCAACCTAGTAAGTTGTTTAAAGTCTAGCCTTGCATCCTGGTAGGCTGAAGAGTATGAGTCAGTCGGTTTTGATAACTCAGAGGTACCTCTAGTGATGTTGATGATGATGATGTTAATTTATGTTTATTGTTTCATTGCGTGATGGCCGAATTACCACACACATAGTATTCGTGATGACCATATTACCACACGATTTGATCGGGGTTGTCCAATACAACGGTGTCGTGCCCCGTGGGGAAGCTGGGTTAGCTTCGCTCACCGTGCTAGGTTTAATGCGTGGGCCTGCCACCTAGCGGCGCTATTCTATAGCGTGGAATAACACACATCATGCTGGTGCAAGGCTAAATGATAAACAATGTAATGGTTTCGTTGTGACCTCTAGACCGCATTCACCATGAAGAGTGTGGTAGTGCTTGATCAGCATGAAACAAACTAGAGCAAATCACATCATGTGGGATTAAAAGTTGTACAAACTCTACAGAGTCTAAAACTAATCGATTAGCCGTGTCATGAGTATAGTTTTATGGTTTTGAAATGATTGTGAACTCGGGAATATGGTATGGGTGTGAATTTGAGAACTTGTGGTGATGGTGGATGATGTGAGATGGATGATGGATATGTCACTACCTTGAGGGGTAGTGGTGATTATTTTACTCATACTGTTATTATGATCCACTTATGCTTTTACTACAATATTCTATAAATTACCGTTGCGAAACATTGTGAACTAAAATTGGTATTTATGCAATTAACCTATACACTGCCTCTCCTTCAATTGAGCTAGCATGTAGCATGTTAGGTTTGTTCTCGCTTGCCAGTATATTAATTTATTTAATGTACTGATTTCTTGCTCTCTATTTTGTATGTTGCTGCCTCCAACCATGCTGCAGGTGATGATTCTTGATTGGCGAGTTCTTGCAGCTTGCTTGTTTGGTTTCCAGAATGGTTCTTGCTCGGGGACTACCCCTAGTCGGTTTGTCTGTGGAATGGGTAGACCCGCTTGCCGCTGAACCTCTTCTATTTTGGCATGAAAGCCAAGGTAATAACCTAGTTCTATTTAGGAGTATTATTGCTTATGCATTAGAACCATTTTATACTTTGATGTCATTGCTACGATGAAAGTGTATGGCTAGTCACAAACATCCTGGAGACTAGCTATGTATGAGTATGGGTTTGAAACAATTGAGATACTTGCGAGGTAGTATTATCTCTTGACATTTATCTCCTTTGTTCCACTCCTGGTGCGTCGTATTTATTATACTGAATCGCTCTCGATCATCGTCATGGGCGTGAGAGTGATAGTAAGTATATTAAATATGGTGCCCCACTGTATCTAATGTTCAATTTTGTTTCATCTTATCTATGGCTCATATATTTGCTTCTATTAACTCCCAATTCATTATAACTTGCTTCATAGATGGTAGAAAAAATATTAACGAGACTACAAACGTTTTCGCCTAATGTTTTTTTTCTGTAAGTGTGATCCTATATATAAAGCACTTTTTCCACTTGTTTGCAGACATATGCCTTCTGAATAGGGAAATTATGTGTTCCATAAAGTAATGAGCCCCTCTATGGCCTTCACTTAAAGTGGCATATCGAGTGGAAGTTTGTTAATTTCTACGTAAAATTTCATAACAATGTGATAATTGTGAACTCATTGCATATGCCTTATACTTGTGCTAACCAGAATGCAAGGACCGCTGCCATTATCCCTCGTTATGCATCAGAAACATTATTTGTCAAAAAATTACCTTCAAACTCCACAAGGATAGAGGGTGCATGTTTTCATGTGAAAATTTTATAACATTGTTTTTTTTTTGCATATTTAGTGCATCTTGATAGCTACAAATATGATGTTTTTTGCAGGCTATGAGCCCATGATGAACACGACCCGTCTTTCAGACCGTGCATAGATTTCTCTTTCTAGCTCGCACAAGGCTAATTGGTGGGCCCATGTGGTAGAAACTTTGTTTCTTGGGCGTGTTTGAATTGATAACACAGTAGAAAATTTTAATAGGAGATCTTAAGGAGACTTTTGTATAATGCCAGTCCAAACTATACTAGTGTTGAATATTGTTTGTTTGCAAGATTCTGCCGTGTAAGCTAGTATGGATGTGTTCATAACTATTTGTCGAACAGAAACAAGGTACATTGGGCAAATGTTGTTTAATCATGCGCTTTGTGAGCTAAATTAAATCTCGTCTTGTGTTTTATTGATTTTACGATGATGTTTGAATCTCATCCTGATCTGGAGATTCTGCAAGGTAATTATAACACCATATTTTAATTTCGTTAATTAATATGTTTGTGCTTAGTTCCCATTCTCCCACATTCAGTAGGCACATGATTGTGTACTGTGCACAACTACCTGAAACTTTGTGTGAACTTCAGGGTTACCCAATTGCTTATAGATCTATATGATTTCAGTTGGTATCTAATGTTCAATTTTGTTTTGTCTTATCTATGGCTCATAAATTTGCTTCTATTAACTCCCAATTGATTATAACTTGCCTCTTAGATGGCAAAGAAAAAATTAACGAGACTACACAAGTTTCCGCCTAATGTTTTTTTTTCTGCAAGTGTGATGTGTATAAAGCACTTTTTTCACTTGTTTGCAGAAAAATGCCTTCTAAACATGGAAAGCAATGAGCCCATCTAGGGCCTTCACTTAAACAATAAGGTAGCTTATCGAGTGGAAGTTTGTTAATTTATGTGTAGAATTTCATAGCAAGGTGATAATTGTGTACTCATTACATAAGAAATATTATATGTGAAAAAACTACCTTCGAACTGCATGAGTAGAGAGGGTGCATGTATCCTTCATTGGAAATTTTATATTACTACTTTTATGTATATTTGGTGCATCTTGATACCTAGGAATATGATTTTTAATGCACGTGGATAGCTTTGCGGTGTTGAGTTATGTTTTTGTCCTTTTCTATGCCGATAAGCTATGATCATATTTGGCTATAATCAATCTATCTATTGCAATGTACTTCATGAATCACCTTGTAGGTGCTCCCTCCCCGCGCGAACTCTTGCTTTTGCAGACATTTTTCGTCCCTTTTCTGCTTTCCGTAAGGTGAGTTCGATGGACAAGGAATTTACAGCTGGAAGTTATCGTGAATAGTACACAATCGTGTGCCCAACAAAATAATGCTACTAAATGTGAGTTTGTGTGCCTTTCTCATTGCCAACCTGCAAAATAGAAGTGATCTAGAAAGTTAGTACAATATACTATGTAAATGCCCTATTCTTCAAAACATAGAAGAGTGAAGAACTATTTGCAATGAAGGTCAGGTGTGGATGAAACTAGGGATGAACATTTCGTAGACCACGTTTTTTATATGACCTTAGATAACTTGTTTCATTGTCCTCCTAAGCACTGATGTCTTATTATTTTTATGTAGTGCTTCTTTGATCCCCCTCCGCTATGTTGTGGTTGTTAACAGCTTGCTCCATAAATTTACAAACGTTAGTGACGTTCATCTAAAACACTATCCATATAAAGCAAAGGAAATTGCATTACTGGTCGAGGAGGGGAGAGGTTTAGGGTTTAGACGCAGAAGTTACATACATCTAATACCACGATAGTGGAATAGAATCAACACGATGACTATTGATCATGGAAACATGAGTACATATAGGCACCACAACCACCTTATCTCTACAACCGACTAATAGAATAATAGAATAATACTATGAGAGAATCAGTGGATAAACCTGTAAGAGATAAAGATAAACACAATAAGTGAAAATATATCCCTAACAACAAGTTACAACTAACTGAAACAAAAAAAAAATCAAGAATAATGGCTCGAGCTTATCACATCACTTTAGAAGGAAATACATGAATGCCTGAAACATGTTAAATTATTCTGAACTTGCATATTCATGACTACATGAATCGATATGACCTTCAGAACCCAATAAACAGTACAAGTAATATGAAAGTAAACATTAGCTGGCTGCCTCAGCATTATGAACTAAGAAAAATATCGCAGTTTGAAAAAGAAATATCCTGTCCAGAATATATACTAAATGATTTATTGTGGCAAGAACATACTCTTTCTCCTTCAACATAAAATTGTCAAAGCTAATAGCGTAATACTGATAATATGTTGGCCATGTACCTCTTGTCCTCTTCAATCAGGAAGAAAGTACATATATCAGCATTCATTACTGTACGTGATAGAGAGACAGTTAAACCACTGCACAACTATGAAATCAACAGTCAACATACCTTGAAATCAGTCAGGGGGGCTAGATATATGAACAGAGCCAAAGTCTTGCATTGTCAGTTGCGTGCAGCAAAACACCTCTTTCTCTTGACCCCATCTCATCAGTTAGGGTATCAAGAATAAAAAGGAAAATCAGTCCAGAGAAGAATGACGAAAAGGCAGCAAAATCAAAGACGTGATTGCAGCAACTTACAGGGCATCTTCAAATCTTCAATCTTGAGCTCGGAAGGGTGCACACAGGAAACAACGTATTAATCTCAGGTCTCCGATCAGATTGCAAGAGTAACAACAGTATAAAAGATTCGTCCTTCTGCACTCTGCACTCACTCAACAAATCTCGTTGGTCTCCACATTGGAGGAGTTCGGCAGGCGGAGCTCTGGTTCCCGGGAGGAGGGTCTGAGGGTAGGCGACTGAGCTAGGTAGGCATGCAGTTCCTGATGGGCACAGGTGGCCCGTCGCCAGCAGGGGAGTGACACGGCAGCCCGATGCGTCGTCGGCACAATAGTGGTACGGCCGGCGTGGCAGGGAACACCTGTGATTGGATCGTTTGCTCCAATCGCTGCGGCTAGTCGCCCGGCACCTGGCCCGCCTCGTCGACGCGGAGGCGTGCGGAGGCTGCCATCCTGACATTCGCCAGCCACCGTCTCCCCCCCTCCCTCCCTCCCTCTCTTCTTTATTACCGAGGACCCCGACTGAGAGATGGTGGCAACAATCGGGAGTAGTGGCAGATCCAGAAAAATTAAATCAGCATAAATCGAACCACACTCATACGTATCTATAAAAACTATTTTAGTGGGGACTTAAGGGTCTTCAGGTTCATGATGTCGATAATGGGGCTCAAGACCTCATAGTCCCCATTGTGGATCCGTCCCTGATCGAGAGGGCCGACAATATTGCACGAAAGAGGGAAGGAGATTGTGGTCGCGCGAGGTATGATTTAGGCACATTAGGTGGAGAATGACATGAGTAGGGGGTGCCAAAGAGGCGACGGTGAGGGCAGCAGGTACAGTTGAGAGGGACGGGGCGTGGTATGGGAACTCGGAGATACATAGGGGAAGTGCTACGTTGATTACGATGCATTACAATCCACAAATAAGCGGTTTCCCTATAATCCCTTTTGACCCGGGATGCTATTCGGATGCACCGTCCGTTGGATCAAGACAAACGGACGTGATTACAAACGGATATGATTAAAAGTAGGATGTGTTGTAGGATTGGTGGGGGATGATGAACTTCTTCTTTTACAGCTGTTTAGATTTAGATTTAGATTTAGATAAAGAGTTATGCAGTACCGTTGTGATTGTATATGGTTAATGTTGACCTGTTTCGACCCAGACCTTCGGTGATTAATTAGTTGCAGCTAATATAATTCACCTTGCGTACATGTTTAAACTTGTAAACAAATTTGTAATTTGGATCCTCAAATCAGGTTACGTTTGAACTACCGGAAACAAGGCACCAACTTACCTCTTACCGTATCAAGCTGTAGTTTTACCGGCCCATAGCCAACACTCCGGTCACCGGCCTACACCAAATTCAACAAGCTTAGGTCCGAAACTGACGGAATCCTTACACACCCAGCCTATTAATCCAGCCCAGCCAGGCCACTCACGCTTAGCGGCCCGGCCGAAAACCGAGTAGTGAATCCCACGCGAAATTTTTCATCGCGCCGTCACGCGCTCGATCGGCACCCACGCGGTAGAGCAAGCCAATTCACACCCACTTCACAGTTCAGACCGTCCCGCGCCGCGCGCGCGCGGCCGTGGCGCGGAAGCGGTGCCCGTGCCCCGCGCCGCTCGCTTCCCCACCTCGCGCTCCACGTAGGCGCCGCCACCCCAGGCTGGCCCGGACCCGGAGAACGCGCGCGCGGCGACAAAATGGAGCCGTCCCGCTGGCGTCAGCAACCCCGCGCCAGTAACTGAAGAAGGGAGCGGCCGGGCAGGGCAGTCGCTCGATCGACAGATCGCTGGATACAATTAAACCCCGTTTCATATCGGTTCATCGCCCCGGACACACATTCCCCAAATCCCCAAACCCTAGCCCCCTAATCCTCCATTCCTCCTCCTCACTCCGCCGCCGCCGCCCTCATGGATCCCCAGAGCTTCTGGCCGTACGCCCTCATCCTGAACCATCTAGCGCAGGCGCCGGCGCAGCAGCAGGAGGAGGAGGAGAACCATCCTGCCGTGGCGCCGGCGGCGCCCATGCCGCAGCCGGAGGGGAACCCGGCGCTCGTGGAAGAGTACCAGCCGGCCGAGGTGCCGGCGCCGGCACCCATGGGGCAGCTTGAGGAGCACCAGCCCGCCGGGCGCTCGCCGTCGTTCGGTTCGTGCCCACGTATCTCGAGATCTCGCTTTTGCTGTTGATTTCGTATATATTGCTTGCTAGTGATGATAGATTCGGCAGTTTAGGGGTTTGTGGGTTTTAGGTTGGCTAAGGTTATGCAAATGGATGATCGTAGATTGTTCTTTGTTGGAAATAGGGGTCGAAAATTTTCTGTGATGAGGAAGGAGTTCAACATTATTGATATGTCCAAACATACATGGATAGAGTGTTCAAATCATATGTGATGAGTAGTCGTCCACTTTAGTTTAGTTGTGTCGGGCTGTCGGCTTGTTCCTGTGTGTCTGGACCTGCTAACCAGCTGCAATTTGGTTTCGACAGCCTTGTTGACTTGTTGTGTACTGTAACTTGTAACTCTCGGTGGCGAGAGCTAGGACGAGATTAATTGTGTTGGTACTTGGTAGACATAGAAGCTGGTGAATGTGGCGAGAGCCGAAAGGGGTGTGATTCTGCTCGAGTCGGAATGCAGCGGTGGCACGGCGAGCCGCCGTGAGCAGCGGCATCGGCATGCCGGCGTATCCGACCAAGCTATGGTGAAACTCACTCAAACGAACTGGACTTATTAAGATGGTCGAAACCCATTTCATGGGAATGGGTTGGATTGGATTGGTTTGGGCTGTATCATTCGGTGGGTTGGTATAGGGTTTTAAAGGTGAGGAAGTGGGTTGGATTGACTTGGGAGGTAGATTCAGAAGGAGGTGACCTGGAATTCAATCCACAAGCAGCCTTCTTATACTAACTAGCTTGCTTGCATATAGAATTATAAATCTATCTCATGGTTACTTCATGTTATACTGGCCACGTAGTCGCGCTTTGCACGACTTTTGAACCTTGTGTATATGGTCTATTTGTAAGTTTTAAAGAATATTTAATTTGTTTTTAGAATTTGACCCAAAGAATAATTCAATTTGTATAAGTTTTACTTTATATTTGTAAGAGATGCACTAGAAGTTTCTAGTTTTCTTCTTCTTCTTTTTTCTCTCTGTATCACTTGTGTCAATCGTATACCCTAAAAGCCTCTAGATATGTATGTATGTATAAGTATTTTATTGGTTATTTTATTCACAATATATACCCTTTTATCCAATGGCTATTATTTATCCAAACGCTTAATCCAATGGCTATTACATTTTTTATGATGTGTCACAACCTGGTGGAGAGAAACTTTACAATTTTCACTACTTTAGATCTCATTAATTTAATTTGAATCCTAAGTCAAGTTGTAGCAAGAGCCTAGAATGTACTGCCTCCGTCCTCAACTATTTGATGCCGTTAACTTTTTTATACACGTTTAACCATCCGTCTTATTATTAAAAAAAGTTAAGTAATTATTAATTTTTTTCTATCATTTAATTCATTGCTAAATATACTTTTATGCATATATGTAACTTTATATATTTAATTTTTTAATAAGACGAATAGTCAAACATATATAAAAAAGTCAACAATGTCAAATATTTAAGGATGGAGGTAGTATTAGGGTGTAACTGCCAGTTGACACCAATCAGTCGGTTCCATGGATTCTGTAATACAGATGGTCCACTGGCACAGGACATAGAAGCCGAGCAAAAATCCCCTACTTGGTGTACTAGTTTAATTTGGTTGGTGAGGATATATAAGTTTCGTTTGTTACATTTACCCCCACAAGAGGATATTGATTCCTTTTGCTACAAAACCTTAACTCATGTATGCTGGACAAGAAATATCTATGTGAAGAATACTCATGTCGCAAAAATTAAACATTGTCAGTCTAATGTTTATAAAAAAATTGTTTTACCGTTACGCCACATGGGCACCATGCTAGTCTTCAATAAAATTTTGTTGGCCTTGTCTTTGGCCTCCTGGCAAAAAAACAGATAATAGGGTCCTTGGAGCTAGTCTGTTTTTATAAGCATGCAGATCGTGTTTTCCATGTCACACTATACTATAGAAAAAATATCCAGTGAAGAAATGGTAGTACAGCTGATAGACTTGTAATTTTGTGGTGAGATTCTTCCGATGGTCTACATTTTACCTATGGTTGTTTCAATGCATCAAAATAAAATCATGGTTTCCTGATTAAACCTTAACCATGTGACCCGGAAACTAGTAATTCTGATGTGTAATGCTATAAGATTATATCTATTCTTTAGCTTGTAGCATGCTTTATACTCCCTCCGTCATAGAATACATGCTCAGATCGTTTCGTTAGGATAAGGGCTTGACCAATAATTTATCTATTATAAATTTATTTTTATGAAACAATCTAAAGGAAACGATCTGGTTAGGCTGATATTTCTTTATTTTTTTTCATGCACAGTAGTCTATAGGAAAAAGTTTCAACTTCTGTCATAGAATAGTCTGGGATGACTATTTCGAGGACCAAACTACTGGCAAATTTAGAGATGAAGAACCAGCAAAAAAAAACAAAATAATTTGTTATATTATAAAGATGTTCTTTTCATGGATATCTTGTTAGTTTGGCTTAGGGCTTGCATGCTGTTACGTAGTTTGCCACCATTTCTGCATGCATCTATCGTTACACCATAACTTGACTACAAACTTTATTGCAGTACCAGTTTATTAGGCACATGATTGCTTGCTATATAGGGGCAAAGTCAGGATTTAATAATAAGGGGTGCAGGTGACGAGACCAATGTATTTAATAATAATGATAGTGTAAATATGTGGTCAGCTAAAAGAGCAAAGAATAAGAACCCTCTTGGCCATCTAATCACCCCCCGTATTTATTTTAAAACTATGAGATATTTTTTGTTCACACCAGTATATACATAAATTTTCGATATGAACCTGAACTATTTTATCGTATTTTATTTTATTATATATGTTTGTATGTACACTAACATAATATAATATAAAGCACCAATTCAAAATTGAGTTGTTCTCACAGTACTATATTTCATTCATCCTTCTACAGAAATTGTAGCAATGAATGCTGAGGTAAAAAGGTATTTAATTAACCAAGTTAGCTAATTACTCACTTAGCAAACTAATTGGCTGATTAGGGGTTGGTTTGGCTATTGGGGGTGGGGGGTGCCAGGCACCCTCCATCACCCCACTGTTGCTATATATGCACGGCTATCTCGAACTTTGTCAGTTTCTATGCGCTCCCCTTTTATCGTAACTTGCTTCTAATAACGGAAAGGAAAATATATTAACAAGATTGCACTAGTTATTCCTAATGTTTTAGTGGCATTGGCAACTAAATAATTTAACACTTTATTTTCTTCTTGTAGGCATGCCTTCTGGACAGGAAAATGAAATCTTATTTGAAGTTATGAGCCCCCACTTAAACAATGAGGTGGACAATGAAATCTTATTTGAAGTTATGAGCCCCCACTTAAACAATGTGGAAAATGAAATCTTATTTGAAGTCATGAGCCCCCACTTAAACCATGAGGTGGAAAATGAAATGTTATTTGAAGTTATGAGCCCCCACTTAAACAATGAGGTATCATATATATTTGTTAGAAGTTTGTTAATTTGAGGTAGAATGTAGTAATTAACTATGTATTTGTTGCAGATGTCGTATGCTGGTGCTAACCAGAGTGCATGGACTACTCCCTATGTACCATGTTATGCATCAAAAAAATTATATGTGGAAGGACTACCTTCAAACTGCACGAGGAGAGAGGTTGCACGTATCTTTTGATGTGAAAATTTATATTACTATTTGTCTGCATAGTTAGTGTATCTGGATACCTAGGAATATGTTTTTCAATTCACATGGATAACTTTGCAATGTTGATTCTATTTTATAGGCTTGGAAATGTTATCTGTATTTGAAGATCAAAATGTTACGTTAATTGAAAAATATGATATTGTTTGCCTATAATCAGTCAAAGTATCAATACAACTTTTGTGATGCACTTTATACTGCATGCCATTGGTCTTTTTTCTCCTTAACTCTTGCTTCTGTAGATATTTTTCGTCGCTTCTCTGGTTTCCTGGAGGTGAATTTGATCAAGGAGTCTGGACATGTAAGTTAAATACTACCTATGAACCAAATTTTCACTTCTCCTTTTTTTTTGGTAAAGCAAGCATAGGCTTATATGTCAAATCCTCGATCGTAGGCTGGAAGTTACTGTTTCGTTAACTTTGCAACTATACATGAAGCTCGTGTTGCTTTGGAGACTCTTCAAGGTAATTATAATATCATATATTTACCTTTGAAATTTATATTTTTTTCATCCATATGCATTATAATTGTGTTGCCAATTTTGCAAGTTAATGTGAATGCGCACAGTCTCATTCTTCTATATTTGTGTGCCTTGAGTCTTATAAAGAATCTCTTTTTTTTTTCCTGAATAATTTTCCCATGTCACACTTCTAGTAGATCGCAGTGTGATGATTAAACACTGTAGAGTACCATAGATAAATAAAACTAAGAGTGTTATTTCAAAATATCATCATTTCTCCTTGTGTCTCTTTGAAGCTAGCTAAGCTTACAATCGATCATACTATGTGCACTATATCATATGTAATAATATTTGTGTGTACATCTTAATACTCTACATCATAAGAGTAAGCATTTTATTAATAGGGAGTGAATAAAGTTCAAGTTTCTAATAAATGGTCATGTTATAAACTTAACTTTGGCTCTGAAACTATGATGTTTTTGCAGGCTATGAGTTTGATAAACAAGACCCGTCTTTCCGATTGCACATAGATTTCTCTCTCTAGCTTGCATGAGGCAAATTGGTGGGTCTGTGTGGTAGAAACAAAGTTTCTTGGGTGTGTTTGAATTGGTATACAGCGAAAAATTCATAGAAGAGATCTTTAGGGAGACTTTATGTATAATGCAGTCCAAACTATACTGTGTTGAATGCCCATTGGTTTGTAAGATTCTTTCGTGTAGATGTCATAACTATTGTCAGATGGAATCAATGTACATTGGGCAAATATTGTTTGAATATGTGCTTTGAAATCCAAATTAAATCTATTCTACTATAAGCTATGCATGTGATATCTGGCTAGCTTATATTATTTTTGGCTTGATTTCATGGTGCAACACTGTTCCAGTAACATTTTTATTTGTTATTCATCGTAGTTTTTGTTGCCTGAAATAGTCGTACATTCATTCAATCTGAAGGACGGGAATATCTCACCACTTATTTCCTTCATATCCCTTATTTGACATAAGCAAAATGGAATTGGTCCTCAACTAAGCTGATATCAGCTGGTTTGGAGGCAAGGTTGGCTGAAGAATGTGTTGTGCACTTGTGCCCCGAAGATGCTAGGTCACTGAATCCCCACGGACAACGTACAAGCAGAACAACTATAGGCTTGTAGCATGCATGACAAGAAACAATAATATTGCATGTTTTCCGGAGATTGATAAGCTGGTGTATCTATGGAAATTTCAGGTTGTACTTAGAAATTATACAGTACCAATTTATAGGCACAAATTCAGATTCTTTTTTTAACTTATTTTATTCTAGTTGGATAATAGAAAGTTGTAACTCGTTACTACTTGGCATGTCATGTACTGTAGTATGGATTTTACGCAAGTTATTTATTGAATTAATTTTATTGCACCTTAATACTATTATAATTTAATATTCAAAGCATATTATTGTATTACTCTATTTCTAACAGGTATATAGATATGTTTCAACTATTTAATACGCATTTACAAATGCCGCGTGTGTTATTATATATATGTTCAGGAATTATTTTATGATGTTTCAATAGTTACGAGTAAAGTTTCAAGTGTGCTAGAAAATTGCTTCAATAAAATTAATCAAGTATTTTCAATAGTTAATATGTTTGTGCAGAATTTCATTCTTCTATGTTTGTGTGCCTTGAGTCTTATTAAGAATCTGTTTATTTTACTGAATATTTGATTCATTGTTCATGTGTATTGTAGCGATCAATCTCGGTCGTTCGATGCAGATCAGACGGCCTAAAATATCCCTAAGTCACCGTAACTTCATTTCCCTTCAAGTCAGAGGATCCCGATTCATCGCGGTGTGATGACTAAACAATATAGGCCGGTGTAGACCATAGATAACTAAAACTAAGAGTTTTATTTCCAAATATCATCAATTCTCTTTGTGTCTCTTTGGAGCCAACTTACGATCATACAATGTGAATCATATCATATGTAATGATATTTGTGTGCACATCATGTTAATTTAATATTCTACAGCATAAAACTAAACATTTTATTGATAGGGGGAGAATAAACTTTGAGTTTCTAATATTTGTTCATGTTATAAACTTAACTTTGGCTATGAAACTATGATGTTCTTGCAGGCTATAAGTTTGATGAACATGAGTACATGACCCGTCTTCCAGACTGCGCATAGATTTCTCTATCTCTCGCATGAGGCAAATTGGTGGGTCCGTGTGGTAGAAACAATGTTTCTTGGGTGTGTTTGAATTGATAATACAGAGAAAATTCATAACTTTTGGTTGGATGGAAACAAAGTCCAGTGGGCAAATTTTGCTTAATCATGTGCTTTGTGGTTTCTATTAAATCTATTCTATTGAGGATGAATGCAATGAGTACATACATGGTGCGTCGACACTTGTATAAGCTATGCATGTGCTATCTGGCTTAGATTGTTTGCAGCTTGATTTCAAGGTGCAACACTGCTCCGTTGTCATCTTGATTTGTTATTGATAGTAGTTTTTGTTGCCTGAATAGTCGTACAGTGCTTCCAAAGGATGGGAATATCTCACCACTTATTCCTTGGTATCCCATATTTGACATAAGCAAAATTGGAATTAATTGGTCCTCAACTGAGTTGATATATGGTTTGGAGTCTCTTTCTCTTTTTTCTTTTTCAGAAGGAAAGGTTGGCTGAACCCCACCAACAACAAGCAAAGAACACATGTACCTGTAGACTTGTAGCATGACAAGAAACATCAATATGCACGTGTTTTCTGGAGATGGCCAAGCTGTTGTATCTACGGAAATTTCAGCATGTACTCAGCAATTGTACATACCAATTTATTGACACAAATTGAGATGCCTTTAATTTATTTCATTCTATTTGAATAAATAGATCATTAATTACCTATATATATATCAGAAAGTCCACAGACAACAGAGTTCGGACAACAGAATTATTACATATGCCTATTATTGCATCTGCAAGATGTGTATATATACCAATTATATGTCCTCCCATGATATTGAAGTTGTAACTCTCATTACTACTTGACTTGTTATGTACTGTAGCACGGATTTTACTCTAGTTGTTTATTGGGTTTTATTGCACCTTTTTTATATTACTCCCTCCGTTCTATTATATAAGGCGTGATCAAACCTGGCACAGTCTTCAAAACTAATTTTAACATTTACTATCTCATATATTATAATATTTTTTATTACAAAATTATAGTCATATGAAAGTACATTTAGATGTCATTTCAATGATGTTATTTTTATCAAATAAAGTTTAAATAACAATAGACTAATTGTTGGTCAAATACTTGAAGAGTTGAATCTTAAAAAACGTGCGTGCCTTATATTATGGAACGGTGGTAGTATAATTTAATATTCAAAGCATATTCTTATACTATTCTATTTCTAAAGGTATATAGATATGTTTCAACTATTTAATAAGTATTCTCTGATGTTTTACTACATTATTTACAAATGTTGCATGCGTTAATATTTATATGTTTCAACAATTATTTTATGATGTTTCAATAGTTATAGTCAAGTTTCAAGTGTGCTATAAAACTGGTTCGATAAATCATGTACTTTTTAATATTTTTTTGAAGTTAGGTCATCTTTAGACTTTTTTTTTTCTAATAGAAATAGATCGGTGACTAAAATATCCAACTCAAGTAACATAATTAAATGTCCCTACAACATTAGTCAATTTACACTGCCCTTCAAGGGAACCCTGGACGAAAAATAGCACCTCTCATCTGATGATAAATACTGATATACTACACAAAACAAATTCAACTAGCACCAAGAACTCATTTCTTAGTTGTCCATTTTAAACATTGCTTGGCCACATCGTCCCCCTGGCATTGCTGCACCTCAGGTGTAGAACCCTTTAATAAACCAATTTCTTTTGCAATCTCAATCTTCTTCCTGGCATAATCCACATAGTTATTTGATTTCCAAACCATATTTTTCACAGCCTCGGTGATCAATGGAAGAGCTTAATCATCTGAAACCAAATCATCGATACAGGCCACATAGGTATCACATTTATCTTTCATCGACAATTCCCGTAGAGGGTCTTTTTCAAGCTCTTTTTTAAGAGCTTCACTCCGGTGCTCCCTGACAGTATAAAACAATATGGATATAGTAGATCTATAAACTTTTTTCAGTAGAAATTTGGAGGGTTCGATCATCTAAGGAAAAATAAGCCAAGAAGAATTAAAACTGTAATTTTGCATCTCCATCCGAGTGATACCCCCACCGGAATCACGGTCAATGTGCCTCCATAGTCGAAACCAACGCTGAATCGTGGCCGAACGTTCCACTGTTTATTTTGATAGAATGAAGTCGATCGGATCCGATGCCTTCTACTGTTTCATGAAGGAGGTCGAAAACCCCTTTATTAGTAAATGACTAATATGTCATTTTAAACAAATGATTTATATACTGCCAGTAGAGAGTACTGGAGCGTTCCTTCTTTTTTTTAATGTCCAAACTGGGCAAGGGAAACATATTTTCCTGATATACGTCAGACAAGGCTTCCGTGAAGTCCATCTTTCGTTTGGCAACCCGCTTCCAAATCTCAAAATAGACACCATCTAATTCCATAAAGTATGAATAATTAATCAAAAAGGATGCTCCACATGTGTTCCTTGAAACCAGACAAAACTAAACCAGAGAACTTGTCGTCGAGTTCAGTTGTCACACTGACAAGGCTCGTGCCTTAGAAGGTTCACCATGGATGGTGGGAAGCATGCGGTGATTTTACATGATCGCTGAAACCCTAAAACCATCAGAGGTGTCTTTTTCTCAGATGGAGATGTGGGTTCGTATTTTGAATCTGCCCTTTGGGTGGACGGAGGAAAAGCGCGGGACGAGGGCGGCGAGTCTGATCGGAGAGGTAGTAAAGGTTGATGCATTTGATGATGGTAAGGTCAGTGGCCCTTTTCTCCGTGCGCGGGTGTCGGCTTATTCCTAAATTTTACACACCCAGTCCATCAATGTGGCCCATGAAGGCCCGTCACGCTTGTCGCCCCGGCGCAAAACCGAGTGCATCCCAAACGAAATTTTTCATCGCGCCGTCACGCGCTCGGCGCCCGCAGAGCCCGCGCGGGAGAGAGGAGCCAGTTCACACCACCGCAGCGCGCCGCTCGCTTCCCCACCTCGCGATCCACACGCGCGGCCACCGCTTGCCCGGAGCACGCGCACGGCGACAAAAAATGGAGGCGCGTCGCTGGCGTCAGCAACTCCGCGGCAGTAACCCAACAAGGGAGAGCGGCGCTGGCTACAAACCAAACCCCCTTCCTCCTCCCCACGGTGCAGCATTAATCCCCAATTCCCCAAACCCTAGCCGCCACAGCCCCATTCCCTCTCCACGCCGAGTCTCCTCTCCTCCCCCGCCGCCGCCGCCCTCATGGATCCCCAGAGCTTCTGGCAGCACGCCATCACCGTCATCATGAACCGTCTGGCGTGGGCGGCGGCCATGAGGGATTGGGATGAGGAGTATCATCCTGCGCCGGCGCCCGTGTGGCAGCAGCAGGAGGAGTATCATCCCGCCGATGTGCCCGCGCCGGCGGCGCAGCCCATGTGGCAGCCGGAGGAGGGGTATCAGCCCGACGAGGTGCACGCGGCGGCGCCGGCGGTGGAAGAGTACGAGCCGGCCGAGGTTCCGGCGCCGGCGCACATGTGGCAGGAGCATGAGGAGTACGAGCCCGCCGCCGCGCCCGTGTGGCAGCATGAGCAGGTTGGGTACGACCCAGCGGTGGCGGCGGCGCCGGTCGGCATGATCCGGATGCCTGTGCTGTCGACGCCGCCCGCCGGGCGCTCGCCGTCGTTCAGGCTCCAGCGTTCTGCAGACTCCTACGGTTCGTGCCCATGTATCTCGATCTCGCTTTTGCTGTTGATTTTGTGTTGATTGGTAGTGATGATAGAGATTCGGTAGTTTATGGGTATAGGGGTTTAAGGTAGGCTAGGGCACATAGATGATGATGATGGGGTGTTCGTTGTTGGAAGTAGGATTGAGTCGAATGTGATAGGAACGAATCCGACATTGTCGATATGTCCAAACATACATGTAAGCAGGAGTGTTCAAATCATATGATGAGTAGAACTCCGGTGTAGTTTAGTTGTGTCGGCTAGCTTGTTCCTTGTGTCATCTGGGCCCTGCTACCAGGCTACCAGCTGCAGTGCTTTGGTTTGTACAGCCTTCTGTCGATGTGTGATTTCACTTGTAATTCAGAAATTCTCACTAATCGGCAGCGAGATGACGAGATTAATTGTTGGTAGCCGCGCGGCAGCTGGCGACTGTGGTGCGAGGATGAGGCTGGCGTGGGCGTGATTCTGCTCATCCGGCGGTGGTGTACACGCGACTAGGTGTCACGACGAGCCGTCGAGCAGCAGCAGTAGTAGTGTGGCCGGCATATGTGACCAACGGATGGTTAAACCCATTTAAACGAATTGGACTTGGAATGATCGAAACCTAGGCCATTTCATGGGAATGGGTTGGATTGGATTGGGTTGAAACATTCGGTGGGTTGGTATTGGTTGGATTTTGAAGTTGAGGGCTGTGTTCTTTCCTCAATGAAAAAAACAGTGTTAACTTTCTACTGCGTTTTCTCCTTTTTTTTCGTGCACACGTTTCCCGATCTAGCAAACAATGTGTTTTTTGAAGAAAAAAATTCTACACGAAAGTTGTTTAAAAAATAAAATAATTTATTTTTCAAATTTAAAATAACTAATACCCAATTAATCACGTGCTAATGATATTTCTTGTTCTATGTGCCATCACTTTTCTTTTTGACCAAACTCCTTTTGGCAACAAATGAACACAGCCCGAAAAGGGGAGATAAAGAATAGTAGCACACGTAAAACGAGAAACATCATTAGTACTTTTTTTAATTGACTATTAGCTATTTTAAACTTCAAAATAGATTAATTTAATTTTTAAAACAACTTTCGTGTAGAAATTTTTTTTAAAGCACACACAGTTTGATAGTTTGGGAAACGTGCGCACGGAAAAAGAGGGAAAACATTGTTTGGAGTTGCCGGCAATGTTTTCTCTGACTACAAATAAACGCAGCCGAAGTGGGTTAGATTGACTTGTGAGGTACTAGTAGATTCATGAGGAGGTGACCTGGAATTCAATCCACAATTAAGCAGCCCTCTTATACTTTACTAGGTTGCATATAAAATTCTAAATCCATCTCATGGTTACTTAAATTATGATATATATCATTTAATTTGAGTCATAAGTCGAGTTGTAGATAGAAATAGCAGGTGTAACTGTGGAACAATGTGTGATATACCTCGATTGGTTCAGTGGCCAGCTGACATCAATCAGTCAATTCCATGGATTCTATGACACATGATTGATGATTGTCCACTAGCATAGGACATACGTAGTATATAGAAGTCGAAGGATGTATAGCAAACTCCCCTACTGAGACAACTGTAGCTCCAAATAGTGCACTAGCTAGTTTAATTAATTTTGGTGGTGACGATGAGTTTTGGTTTGTTACATTTACCCCACAAGGGGAGGTTGGTTCCTTTTACTACAAAGCTTTGACTCACGTCGGAGATGCAGACCAAGAAATGTCTACCCGAAGAATAGACACATATGTCGCAAAAAATAAACCCTCACCGCCTAATGTTTATCAATATTTTAGGGCGCAATGCTAGTCTTTAATAAAAAGTTGGTTATCCTTGTCTTTGGTCGTCTGGCAAAAAACAGATGATAGGTTCTTGGAGCCAATCTACTTTTATAAGCAGATCGTGTTTTGTCAGGATGTACTATAAAAAATGCCCAGGGAAATGGTAATACAGGACTTGTAGTTTTAAATTGAGATCCGATGGTCTAAATTTTACCTATGTTTATTTGAATACATCAAAATGAAATCACGGTTTACTGATTAATCCTCAATGTTGCATGTGACACGGAAGCTAGTAATTTTCATATGTAATGTTACAAGATTATATTGATTCTTTAGCTTATAGCATGGTTTATCTGGAATATTGATCGAATTTACATTTGGTTAGGCTGATATTTCATATTTTTTAATACACTATATGAAAAAGGTTTAGACTTCTATAGCTGTCAGAAGTTCCCCAAACAGGGTCTGTAGTCTGGGATGACTATTTCAAGGACCAAACTGCTGGCAAATTCCAAGATCTAGAATTAGCAAAAAAAAATGTAGTGTAAATAGATTCTAATAATCTTTACATAGATCTAGTTAGTTTGGCTCAAGACTTGCATGACGTAACGTAGTGTACCACAATTCCTGGCATGTTACACCAATAAATTGGTTAAAAACTTTATTTTAGAGCTAGTTTGTTAGGCACGTGATTTCTTGCTACGCACAACTAATTTTGTGAGAGCATAAGGATTACACATCTGCATTTGCTCATCTATCATTTCAACTCATTTATTGCTCACTTCATTGTTTCTATGCGCTCCCATTTATATTGTAACATGCTTCTTATAGCGGAAAGGAGTGTATTAACGAGATCAGGGCATATTCAGTAAGAGCCCTTATGAGGGTTGTCCCTGTTTTTTATAGACCCGAAATATGTCTTCAACTCCAGCAGTAACCCTTATTTTTCAGCCTCTAATTTATTTATCTTCTATGTTAATATAGACATACATATGTTATACTTAATTTAACACCATGATAATTTAAATGTGGTTATTTCAAACATGTAGAACTCAACCATATTTAAAGTCTTAATTTAAAATATCATTGTTTGAATTCAAATTTAACATTCAAACATAAAAATAATATATGCTACTCGCAATTAGACGCCACATGAATGTTCAATAGTAAAAATATTTATAAATAATATCATAGACACAATACACAAAGTTTTTTATGCAATATATATACAAGATTTACTGGACTATTCAGAATAGGGGTGGGTGTAGAGCCTCCTGGATTAGGGGGTTGAGGGGGAGGATTCAAAGGCCTTTCTATTTTGGGGGTTTTAGTAGGGCCTTGCTGGATCTTGATTTTTTTGACTTAACCACTCAAAACTAGCTAGTTAGCGACCTTGTTTAGCGTCCTTGCTGGAGATGCTCTTACAATAATTCTATCCTAATATTGTTTGTTGTGGTAAGCCTAAATAATTCAATACTTTATTTGTTTTTTTTAGACATACCTTCCAGACAGGAAAATGAAGTCTTATTTGAAGTAATGAGCCCCTTCTATACCCATCATGTAAACAATGAGGTACCATATTTGTTAGAAGTCTGTTAATTAATTTGTGGATACACTTTCTTACCAAGCTACTAATTGTGTACTCGTTGCAGAATGCTAGGACTCCCACTGTTCCTTGTTATGCATCGGAAACACTATATGTGGAAGGACTACCTTCAAACTGTACGAGGAGAGAGGTTGCACGTATCCTTCCATGTGAAAATTTTATATTATTGTTTGTCTTCATATTTAGTGCATCTTGATATATATCTACTATGGATATGTTTTTCAATTCACATGGATACATTTGCAATGTTGATAATATTTTTATAGGCTTGGAAATGTTATTTGCATTTGAAGATCAAAATGTTATGCTAATTGCAAGTATGATATTATTTGCATATAATTAGTCAAAGTATCAGTCCATATTTTGTGATATACTTCATACTGCATGTTGAGGGTGTTTTTTGTCCTTAACTCTTGTTTCTACAGATATTTTTCGTCACTTTTCTGGTTTCCGGGAGGTGAATTTGATCAAGGAGTCTGGACATGTAAGTAAAATGCTACCTATGAACCAAAATTTCACTTCTCTTTTTTTTTAAGCCAAGCATGCATATGCCTATATGTTAATTACTCGTAGGCTGGAAGTTACTGTTTTGTTGATTTTGCAACTATGCTTGAAGCTCGTGCTGCTTTGGAGACTCTTCAAGGTAATTATAATATCATATGTTTACCTTTTAAACTCATTTTTTTTTCATCCATATGCATTATAATTATGTTGCCAATTTCTCAAGGTGATGTGTTTGCGCACAATTTCATTCTTCTATGTTTGTGTGCCTCAAATCTCATGAAGAATCAGTTTATTTTACTAAATATTTTTCCCATGTCCCACTTCTAGTAGATCATGGTGTGATGATGGTAGAGTGTAGACCATATATAACTAAAACTAATAGTTATTTCAAAATATCATCTTTTCTCCTTATGTCTCTCTAAAGCCAGCTAAGCTTACGATCAAACTATGTGTACTATATCATATGTAATAATATTTGTGCCACATCATTGTTAATACTCTACATCATAAACCTAGACATTTTATTGATCGGGAGAGAAAAACTTCGAGTTTGTAATGCTTGTTCAGGTTATAAACTTTACTTTGGCTATGAAATTATGATGTTTTTGCAGGCTATGTGTTTGATGAAGATGACCCATCTTCCAGACTGCGAATAGGCATGACCCATCTTCCAGACTGCGAATAGATTTTTCTTTCTATCTTGCATGAGGCTAATAGGTCGACCCATTTGGTAGAAACTTTGTATTTGTATAAGAGATCTTTATGGGGACTTTATGTATAATGCTAGTCCAAACTACAATTGTTGAATGCTGTTGCTTTGCAAGATTCTGCCATGTAGGTTGGTATGATGTGTTCATAAGTATTGGTTGGATGGAAACAATGTAGATTGGGCAAATTTGTTTAACCATGTGCTATGTGATCTGAATTACATTTGTTCCATTGTGGATGATTGCAATGGTAGCACATGCATAGCTTAGTTCATACATGAGCTGATGCATTATGTATGATCTAAACTATGCAGAGGCGGAGCGCCCTCTACGGCAGGGTGTGACGCTTGCCCCAGCTACCTGCCGGCGTAACATCCCGTACCACTCAAACAGTTATGCCTCCGCCAGGAAACGGAAGTCGCCAGGCGTCGAGAATCCGTTTTGCCATCGAGAGGAGGGGAAGAGCGCTGTGAATTGCTGGTCTTTGTGGGCTGTCCATTGCCGAGTTCCGTTTTCGTGACTGAATGCTATCAATTATATATAGCAACACCCGTAGAGTGAGCAAAAGCAATTTTTGCAGTTTGCTTTAATACATATGCTCCATCCTTCAATGAACAGCCCACAACTGCATGGTTTAGGTCCCTTTAGGACCTTTAGGTGAATCTCCAGCGGCAAACCAGGAAAATAACTAAAACAACCAAACATATTCTTCATTTTTGGAATTAACAGAAAAAAATATAGAATTAACATCTAATAGAATTTACTCTCTTGCCAAAATTCAAAAAACAACGTTTCCATTCTACAAGAGTTTGCTTTAGTTTATTTTCTAAAACAACAAAAACAAGGTGAAGGATGTGAAGGCTTGAGGCTTATTGAGGAATTTGATCCAAATATTTATGCTATGCTGATCTGATCCTGGACTTTATGTTATTTGACCCACGTTTTTTTTTGTGTGTGCTCCACCACTAAAACTATACATGTGCTATATATCTGGCTTAGATTGTTTGCGGCTTGATTTCATGGTGTAACACTGTGCAACATTTTGATTTGTTATTCATGGTAGTTTTCTTGCCTGAAATAGTCATATGATGCCTAAGGACCGGAATATATCTCACCACTTATTTCAATTCATTGGTATCCCGTATTTGACATAAGCAAATTTGAATTGGTCTTGGTCCTCAACTAAGATGATATATGATTTGGAGGCTTTTTTTTTTGGTGGTGGTGGTG
>CM002487.1:13389697-13417585 GCA_000325765.3 Leersia perrieri
CACCATCATCACTGATTTTGCATCTAGAACTGTTAGAAGAAATTGTTTTAAATGATCTAGAGATATTTCTTTTTTGTATTTTAAACTTATTAGTGTGAAATCGTTAATGACGATGAGTTTTTAAATATTATCTTGTATTTCTATGGTAAATGGGGGCCTTCATTTTTTGTTCCGCACCGGGCCACCAAAAAGTCAAGGCCGGCCCTGAATGCGAGCTGGCTTCATGAATCTTGGCAATGTCCTTGGCGATCTTGTCGAGGGCAGCCTCGTCCAACCCACACGACGACGCCTCCAGCAGCCTCAGCCGCCACTCCGGCGGCATTTTTCTGGTCTCGAACGCCGCCTCGATCTCATCCTCCATGTTGCTAGCTATGGCTGCTGGTCTGAATTATATATATTGCCGATGGATGATATGATCTTGTGATGAAGGATATGAGGTGATCGCTCTGAATTTTGGTTGCGATCGATGCCTCCACCGCGGCCGAATTATAAAGTACGGCCGGATTGGTGTCGTGCTGCCCTGCCAGAATCGCAATTGGACTCGAGATATCTCAAAAAGGGAAATGCTAATCAGGCGAGGCGAGTACGTAGAGATGCAAATGAGGAATTAATATCACACATTTTTGGAAGATCGAGGGGGTGCGTGGCTAGATTGATTCCGACAACTAAAAGGCTACTTGGTGACCACACCCTCCAAGGCTACTTCCGACAACTAAAAAGCTATACTTGGTGCCCACACCGTCCAAGTGCTTTTTTGGTCCTCGTTTCTAAGTTTTGATTCCTTTTCATTTATAAGTTTGATTTAGTTTTTATTTTAAAAGCTGATTTCTATTTTAATATTCCTTTTTTTTATTTGAGAAGGTTTTTCTTTTCATGTTGAAAGTTTGATTATTTTCTATTCCAAACTTTTGAAAATGAAAAAAAAATGATGTGAAAGAATGCAATACCAGGTCCGTTCAAATGGATCTATTTTAAACGAATCATTACTCTGTCTCAGATCTGTTTCCCCTGCCTTCCATCCTCTCCTATGTTCCTCCTTGGCATCCCTTCTCCCCCTAGCGAGGTTGTGCGTGTTAAGTTGCATGCACTGACCAGTTGCACCCAAAAGTCTAAGTTGTTGGGAAAAGACGGATAATTCACTTTATACACTACAACATTCCCCCTCACGCGAGACCCCAGCGTGGAACAGTTGCACCCAAAAGCCTAAGCTGTTGGGAAAAGACCACTCAAGTCTCAAGCGTGAAATATTGGAGTGGGCGACAATTAATTTTATTTAATTACACGTCAGTCAGGATTCGAACTCGAGACCTCTGGCTCTGATACCATATTAAGTTGCATACACCGACCAATTACACCCAAAAGCCTAAGTTGTTGGTGAATGACGGACAATTTACTTTATACACTCCAACAATGCGGAGGGTGGCCTAGCGAAGCTGCAACACTGACATGACAAGATTGCAACGGCTCCAACCATGGCGTCTCCTTGTCGTGGAATTGATCCGGCAACAACGGCAGTGAGGAGGATGCAGAGCAGTGGGAGCGGCTCTGACACAACACCTCCATGTTGCGGAGTCACTTCGGGCCTCTGACAACGAGGAGTGCAAGCGTGAAGGAGGATGCATAGCAGCGGGAGCTCGAGTGTGCGGTGAGCTACCCTGACGGGTGACATCGATCCCAATCCACACCTCAGGTACAAGGGGTGTGAGCCAATGAGATACCATGCATGCTTGATACCTCGAGTACCATGTCCGGTACTAGGTATGGTGGCGAGGTTGCGGCTTGATAAAGATGGAGGCCACTTCGTCTCAGCAGGGAGTGTGGCTTTGGCCTGGCGAGGACTCTAACCCCAATGAGCTATTACGCTGGCGAAGAGAAAGACAACAATGCCGATGAGATTTCGTGCGGTACTACTAAATCAACGGCTATATGGACAAGTCATCGGGAGGGGGGGGGGGGAGGACCACTGTGTAGACGAGCACAGCCCAGCGAGGGAGAAGCTGTATGTGGATGAGTCATGGGGAGGAGGAGCGCCATTTAAGGATCACGAAGAGTGGCGATGACTTGCGGGGATAAGCGACACGTCCGTTCTGTAATCGAGCTCAAAAATAATTGTTGGCAGTAATTTGTTGTCAACTAGCCAGACCGGACAATGAAAAACCACCACCCGAGCACAGGTAAAAGGAGGGGGTGGGGGGAGATGTGATGTGAAGTAGCTGAGACGGTTTCTGAGGGCCTCATCGTTAGTGTAAAAGACCGAAATACGGAAAATACATATTCACAATTAAAAAGTAATTTATGGATAGAACTTTTGAAGATTTCTTATTCATGGTTTATAAACAATTAGAAAAAACTACGATGAACAATCCCCAAAATCAACTCCAAAATTAAATTTGAAAAATTAAATTTCGGCTTCCGCTCATAATCCAAAGACCAAACGATGAGAAGTATTCTTTGATGGTGAACCTTGTTTGGATTTTTTTTAAAAAAAAAAAAACTGGACTTGCAGAAGTTTCTGGACTCTTTTGATCCTTCCAATCCAGTTTCTCTCATTACAACAGGTACACATGGTATGGTCCCCAAAATCCTCAAACAACATGGCCACTTGCTCATCGGTAAGCTGTTACATCTGCTTATACCTGGCCAATGACTACTATTTCTGCTGCTGCAACTAGCAGTATCTTCCATGAAGATTTATTCCAAGGTTTGGAAGTTAAATGCTGGAGATTTTGCCTGCACCTCTACCTCCAAACACCAACCTTGCCGCACACTGCTCCGACCGATGAACTAGGTTCTGCACTGGCGTAAAAACCAGAGGCATGATCACCATTATCCTGTCTGCAATCGACACATTCATGAACAGAGTTGATCTCATCTCAGATTCAAAGATCTTCATGCTAGCTGTATCAAAATTTGGGAGGTACAACGACTCTTGATCCATGTACATGTGATGACATACATACATACAGCCGAAACAACTTACAAGTACAACTAGCTAGAGACATGTAGGGAGAGAGAGAGAGGAGCTAAAATACTGGGATCTCATCAGGAAGTCAACCGTATCAAGGATTCAGGCTCATGTGAGAAGCAAGCAGCAAGCTGGAGATTGACCACATTTTGTAGGGTCAACTAGCATTTTATTCCAGGCAAGTGAGATGCTGATATGCTGGTCTTTGTGTAGATGTTGCATCAATCATATATGTGCACAGCATGGCCTTGGTCGGACAGAAATTGCGTCATCGTTTTCGTCAGCGTTTTCACCACTTGATGAGCGATCGATGTCCAGGTTCAGTTATCTACAACGCACTGGTCAACCTGAAACCACGCGAACTCTGAATCAGTTTAATGCATAAATGAAATGAACCAACAAAGCATACTCTAAATCAGTTTATTGCGGAATAAAAGAACTAAACAATGCAAACTCGAATCAGTATATTGCCATGGTAAATAACTGGACTGAAACTCTTGGCAGTGAGATTGAAGTCTCAGTTACAGACTCAGTTTAATCAGTTAGTAGTTAATGTGATCACTTGGTCGTTCTTAGTTGCTTGTACATATCGATTAATTTGATCGTATTACCGATTAAATTTGCTCGGAGTAAGCTATGCTTTAGACAAAGTAAACTATGCTACTACATGCACCACTCTGCACTGACACATCTGATCGAATTGGAGTTAATCCTCACCTGCAATTATCTGTGTCACGCGTTTGAGCTCAACCCTCTCGCCTCACAAGCTCGCATTACTCTCATCCTCTTACATGAAGACACGAACATCCTGTAATTCAATGTGCAGTAGATTGATATTTCCACGTCTATCTTCAATTTTTTGCCATTTGCATTTTGAAACGTACGACGATGAACAAATGCAACTTCAGCAATGTTAGAAAATGCAGTTTCAGCGGTGCTTACTCCCATGGCACGTCGCCGACGAGCATCCAATCGCCGTCGCCGTCCTCGTACACGACGGCGTGCTCCCAATCGCCGTACCCATCCATCAGCCCTGAAAGTACACCATGCGAAAACATTATTAACCACACCATTACTGAATACTGACTAATTAATGTTTGATAGATTAATCTAGCTTGGATGTGCAGCGAGGTGATCGAAGAAGTAGATAACTAGCTTACCAATGGAGGAGCAGAAGAACATGTCGTTGAGCGCGTCGACGAGCTCGAGGTAATCGCCGTACGCCGCCACGTCCACCTTCCTCAGGTACGGCGTCCCGTCCATGCTCACCTTGACGAAGTACGCTTGCATCCTATTGTACCAAACAATGACATCAATCCATCCATCAGATTCATTGATCATCACACGCAATTAGCCATGTAATCAGATGCAAAAATCTTTTCTTTTTTCCCCCCTCACATACGTCGAAGAAGACGGCGGCTGGGCATTCTTCCTGGCGCGCCTGGCCCTGCGCGCGTTGGCGCCAGGAGGCCCGAGAGTCAGCTCGGTGAGCTCCACGCCGTCGTCGCCGTAGCTCGCCATGATCGAACACCTACACCGCCGTCGCCGACGAAGAAGAAGAAGATCGAGCAGTGGGTAATTAAATCGACCGATCGTGGCGAAGTCTGGCTCTGCACAGAGAGCTATATATACCGTTAGTGCAGGCGCGGAGGCGGGATCTTCTGTGGCAATGTGATGCAGCGTCAGGCGGCGCAGGGGATCGGGTGTGGAGGGGAACAGGCGAGCGCGCATCGGCGGTTGGGTTGGGTGAGGGCCGGCACCGGAGGCTGCCGGCGAGGGGGGTGGCAGCGTGTCGCCGTGGAACCCGACCGGCGGGGCAGCCAGGTGGACGAGCTGGTCTCCTTTGCGTCGTGGCTGCACTCGGCGTGGGGAATCAGGTGTGACCGTCTCTGCTGTGGCCACCACTACTGTTCAGTGTGCAGGTCAATAGGCCGGTGAATTTTTTGTTAAGTGGACATAACGAACTTGAATTGCAAGATGAGACTGGGGAACACTTGCTGACCACCACTTGAATTGCCTTATCATTTTTGCAATGGTGATGGATTCAGCTACTTTGAAGTAAAGTCAGAGAAGATTTTCTAGAGGGAGTTGAGGGTTTATCATCTTTTATTAAGGATCGCAAAAAGAATTTATCCATCGTCATCTCATGTGTACTTAAAAGTATCAACCTCAACCTCTAGATAAAACATTAGAACTTATTCAATCCATCCCAAATTGCAGGGTTTGTTTCATTTTGTTAAGAGAAATGTTTGACACATAATTTCTCTATTAAAATAATTTTAAGATAATCTTGATTTCTCTATTAAGATAATATTTGTGTGATGTAAAAATATAATCATAAGAGATCACTCTTGAAAATAAATTTCACATTAATTTTTATCTCATAAAAAATTTAAATAGAAAATTTATTGGTGAAACCATTATCCTAACGAAATGAATACAACATATAATTTAGGACAGAGGGAGTAATAAGTTACGAACATAACAACGGAGGCCAAAGATGTGATGATTTTCATCATCTAAAACAGTAAGATAACATCATGAAAAGCTAATACTTACATTTATGGTTGTGACTTATATTTTTGAAATGGAGGAAGTAGTACTATAAATCTATGATACGAGTACATACTCTTCTGGGTATGGGTATATATGATTAGATTAGGTTAGTTAAGATCCTCCCAGGAGTAGACCCTTCGTACAACTCATTATTCAGGAATTTGTGACAGCGTTATGAAATATTCCAAGCTCTCACAAAAACTGGATTTTAATAAATTAGAAGAAACAGCAGCCATGCCAGCCCATATCCCAGGCAGGCAGGCAGGTACTCGGTATAGAGCGAGCGAACAGGCACAGTAGATCCGGATTCTGGCGCCTGGGTAGGGAACAGGCATCCCGCAAGTGGCCACGTGCTGCCTGTTCCGCTCGCCGACTTCGCCGTGGTGCACCACTGCGCCTACAGGTGCAACGCACACACGCAGCAGCAGCCAGCAGCACGGTGCGATCCATGTGCACGCGCGCCATACCAGCCACTGGTGCAGTACGTGCCGTGGCGTCCCCTCATCTCCCTGCCCGTGCCCGTCTCGTCGCACATCGCACGCTCGCCCCGCGCGCGGAGAGGCCTCGCCATCCGCCGGCAAAAAGCGCGCACCGGGGACGCAAGCACGAACATCGTGCCCCGCGCGCCCCACGCCCAGTCTCGGTTACTACTACCACAAAAACCCAACGCGTATTACGCACGAGGGGGGGATTGGGATTTCGTTGGGTTTTCGCCTGCTGCCGCCGTGGCGCGCGCGGTGTGGGGTGGGGGGAGGCAGCCGCCCTGCCTTTCGCCAGCCCGTGCCGCCGGGTGGGCGGGCAGCGGCGTGCGTGTGGCGGCTGTGCGCCAAGATTGTTTTCGGTTTGGTTGGGTTTCAGAGGACAGTGTGCTGCTGTGCGGCAGAGGATGTATCCATCTCGGATTTTGATGATGAGGGAGGGTGTGGTGGACATGGGAGTATGCGACGGACTACTCGAGCTCTAGAAGACATCGAAGAGCTTTTTGATGCAACCATGTTTGACTAGCCCTTTGGTTTTCTCTGCCCCACTTTAGGCAGAAAGGCTTGTTGCTTTGACCGGCCGGCTTCACGCCCTCAAAGGCATGAAACGTGTCAGTTTCTGTCCTATCGCAGCTTAACCCTACTAGTACGAGTACCTTTGCGTTATGGAACATTTGCGTTCTGGTTAGTCAACAACGTGCCGACATGTCTGTCCAACAGCCGGAATGTCCAAACAAGCGACAGTTAGGATAACAAGCAACAAGTGTAATTTTGATGACTTTGGTGTTTCGGTACAGATGGAAAAAAAAATGATGGGTCTATTAATCTTTTGTACAGTTGCTAATAAGCATACAGCCACTGGGCTTCACATGGCCATGTAAGACCGAGTCTTGACAACCACAACACGAGTACCCGACGATAAATAGCGTCTACGGCATAGGCATGCCATTGCCGAGTTGACATGAACTCGTTTAACTTCAGCTCTACTAGAATTGCACTATTAGCCACAGAAGAGGTCCCCGCAATAACACATATTCTGCCCCAGCCACTGAGAGGCCAAAGCTAATCCACGCTCCCGGAGAGCTGCTATAGAGCAGCGCGTGAAGAAATTTACATCCTGGTGTTCCAGTATTTATTTGTTTGAGTGTCGTTCGAAATTACATGTTGGCACTACTCCTGGAGAATCATGGTTGTTGACAGTAAGATCCACACCCTGAGTCTGGATTTTGATCAGTTAGAGAACAACACAGACAAGAGAGCATATATAAGTGTTCAGTAAAAGGCAATAACATATCAGTTCTTTGAATTAACATAGAGAATGGAACAGACCTGAGAATTCGAACCTTGCCCATGAGTTCGGACGGGTCTCATATTAAGATCAATCATTTTCGAATCGATGTTTCCCTGGTCATCACAGTTGCCATCTGAGGCTGGATCATCAGCGACGTTATTATGATGGTTCGTCATTTGCTCCTTTGTTACCGAGTGAGGGGCCGTCTTTTGATCCCTCCGGTTTTCAGGATCTTTCTGTTGCATAGCTACATCATCCATATGGCCCGGTTTATCTCCTGGAAACTAATCAAAATTTCAAAAATCAATCTCTAGAAAGTAATGCATAATATTAGAATATGAAGTTGATTTCTAAACAAGAACCTACTTCAACCCGTTGCCTTAGGAGCAGGTATCTTCCATGGGTTCGTTTCCCACCAACATGGACAGTCATATCACAACTAAGGCAAAGTGATGTACCATCTATCTCACAATAGAAGAAGGCTGCATCGACAGATGGAACAGAATAAAAACAAGCTTTGGTAGATAAAATGTTTTTTTTAAATAAATATTCATAAATCAAAACGCTACCTGGAGCATTTTCACATATATCACAGCGTTGAACTTTATTAGGGTCTGCAAGCCCAACTCTCACATGCCGACTAGCAAGCTTGTTACACATATGCACCTGCATCAAAACATTTACGAAAAAATTAGAAAAAGGCACCATTGACATTTGATTGACTATTGCCATGAACGGAAGCGACCAAACCTACAATACCTGTTACTGTTCACGCTAATGGTACCACATAAGAATATTATACAGCTACTAAAATAACTTCCAATTTGACTACTTATTGGTCAAAAGCTACAGAGTTTGGGCTTTCCAAATCAAAATACACCTTATATAACAATCAACGAAGTGAGAAATTTTGCTGTTCTATGTTCTCATAGATCCGAATATGGGCAGATGTATCCCTGACATACAAGGCACAGCAACCAATCTGTAAACAAATCCATGCACAAATGCCAGCTTTATGAACAACATATGATTTTTTCTGTTGCCTGCATGCAATCAGCATACATTGTTCTTTTGCAGACCCAATGCTGACAACCCTTAGTACATAACTCATTAAACGGTTACTCAACCGACATAAATACATAAGTTTGGAATAAGCACCAGAGAAATGACCTTTGCATTATTGGAAGATAAATTGACTGCTCAAAACAGACACAGAATATGACAGACATATAATGTCCTTAACAAGCAAATCAATATACTGTAAGCATGTGAGCACAACGGAATTTTTGTCTAGAAGACCTTCCATGAAGGCTGTTTCATAATGTTTGACCTAATAAGGCCACCTGAACAAGGTCACCCGCATACAATTTCCAGTTGGAACTTTCATCTACAACCATGCTGTAATTTTGCACGCCCTGATGGTTTTTAATCATCGTGTCATCAATTCCAAATCTTATCAAAACCAATGAAACCAAGGTCATGCTCTTCATTACGAATTTATGGTGCATAGAACTGAGCAGCTAAAGAAAGAGTACAGTAAAGTATGCTCTTCATGTGCAATTTTATTAGTGGATTCAAAATGGTGATTGGAATCATGTGAAGCAATATTGTATTAACACACATTCACTAGCTCTAAAAAAATCCGTATTTTATCAACTGCAATTGAAGTGAAGTAGAAGCATAACCTTCTAAGGCTAAAACAGAAAGCATATGGGCCAGATGATCATGTAAACGGAAGAGCAAAATAATAATCATCTATGTTTTTCTGTACTATTGGAGAATTTTTATAAGGTCAATTCAATGATAATGCGGAAGGACGGAACTATGAACGACTTCACTATTTCGCGTAGCCAATAAGCTAACTGCAATTCCAATCAAAACCAGACAAGCTCATCTACAACTGTCCCACATATGGCCATTAATGCTGATGCCTGGAGGTGTCTACTGACCACCAGGCAAGATATACTCAAGATAGGGTAATCTTCAAAGAATTCTGGAGTCAAGTACTTATATAATGTAATTGAACTGATTATGTATGTTTCCTATACTCCTATAAAAATGAGTAGTGGTGGTGGCAGTGAATCCAGTGAATCTGCCACCACCACTACTGACATGTGGGGCCACCAGAGGGGAAGATGGAGAGCACCATCCTTTGCCTGCTTCCCAGTTCCCTCCTTATGCTCATGTAATCACAGTAACAAGCATGTTAAATATATTTTTATTTCAATCAAAAACTGTTGTAACTAACATTAATTAGGCACCTAATATTATATTTGGAATGGATATTTATAATTAAGAGTGAATCTAAATGGTGGACATAATTTAAACAATGTACAATTGAAATGTAACTGATCGATGTAGTGGCAAAATAGTAGCGATATCTTTTGTATCATGAGCCTAAATATCTTATGTTAGGTACTAAAACTTGTCGCATTATCTGTAAAAATAAACCTGTTGCAATGCACAGGCTATTTGCTGAACTGATTATGTATGTTTTATAATGTAAAAGTGCCTCCTTCAACAACAACATAGTACAATTATTCTTTCCGCTTCTAATTGTGGATTTATTTTAGACAATAGACCTCATTTTCAAGTCATACAACAAATAAGTGGACTACAGTTAAGTAAAGCAGTTTCTCAGTTGCTACCCAAAGAAGCACTACAGTTAGTCACTATCAATGCACGCTGGCATCCTATAACGCCACAATTTCCTGTGGCCTTAATTACACATTCCTCCATCACCAGGAAAAACATGAAGACATGCCATACCTAATGAATTGTTCCAGTTCAGCGAGCAGTCCGCAATTGAATCGCAACCAAAATAAAATGGCAAACAAAAAGCAGAAACTTGCAGATCCACGCGCTGATTCGAGCGTAGCTAGCCATCTCGCGAGATCATAATTGCCAATCAAACAATTCAATCGGCCAGTGCGAAGCAATTCACTGCAATTGAAGCATCCGCACAGCCCGATCTACAGGAGCGAACTACGACGCGTAGAGCAGGGAACGAAAGCAGTAGACAGACACACCTTCTCATCGCAGGACCGGCAGAGCGCGGCCTCGTCGGCCGCGCAGAAGAGCACCGCCGGCGCGCTCTCGCACACGTCGCAGATCGTCCGCATCCCGCCCCGCCGCTCTCGCCGTCATCGTAGTCCCCCCTCCATCTCCTCCCACCCCTCTCCTCCGCCCGATCGGCCCCCGGCGTCGCGCTGCTTTCGCCGAGACAGACACACACACACCGGCGGCGGCGGCGGCCGACGAGCACGAGGCGCAGCAGCGGCGGCCGACGAGCACGAGGCGCAGCAGCGGCGGCGGCGAGGAGCAAGCAAAGGCAGGAGTTTGGAAGGGGGAAGAAGAGGGAGGGGGGAGAAGTGGCAGCGACGGAGCGAGGAGAAGTCAGGAGAAACAGAAAAAATAATTTTTTTTCGATTTCTCGATGTGGTGGTGGGGCGAGCAGGGCTAGATTGGTGGTGGGCCCCACTTCTCGAGGGATCGAGCCCATCATCGCTAGACCCAGTCCACGCATCCAACACAACGCACTTGCCGCAAGGTTTCCCACTGGTCCATGAGCCGGGCTCATGCCGCCGTAGACGCGAGGAAAGCGAAATACCGCTGCATCTGCTGATGGTACCAGATCGGGCTCGACCTTTCTCACTGACATGTGGGGACAGACTGGGTGGGTCCCGTGGATCTGTTACTGAGCAGCAGTTGGGATGAGCTGGTGGGTGAAGGGGTGGGAGTTGTGGATATGGCGGATTTAGGGGAGGTGGGCCCGCGAGAGGCGATGGCCACAGAATATAAAAGTGGGCTGGACGGACGGGGATTTGGGGGGTTGTGGCTCCGAATCAATTGCTTGGCTGCTCTGCCGCCAATGGCCGCCGTCATGCCTCCCTGTCTTTTCTTCTCTCTCCCTGCTGGCTTCCTCCTCCGCTCATCTCCCCGTGCACCCTGCCCATGAACCGACGCCGTACGATCTACATCGTGATTCGTGCTGTTTACCTGGTGGAACCAAGTTCAAATGCAAATGCACAAAATGTGAGTTTGCAGGTCGGCCCAAAAGAACAAGTAAGGATTATTAAGATCATCTTTTTATTAGCACAGTACACACGTGGGCGGCCACAAACACGCTCACACTTGTCATATTTTAAGTTTGATGAAGTCACCACCCGCATTTTGAGATCGACGAAGTCATCATAGATGCATCGTTGTCGATAGGTACATCACCTATCACTAAAATAACCGTATGCAAGCACATGTGTCAAATCTAAGATTTGAACCTTGGTTGATATGTTCCCTCATAGGGGACCTAACTAGTTGAGCTACACTCATTTTGCATATTAAGATTATTTTGTGTAATTGTGTTTATTATTATAATCTATATTATTACAGGTAAAACGTATTACTCCCTCCCTTTTTTTATATTTGACACCGTTGACTTTTAAACTCAACTTTGACAATTCATCTTATTCAAAAAATTTAATCAAATATATAAAAACAAAAGTCATCTTATAAATTTCTCTAATAATGAAACAACTCATATCAAAATAAATGACATTTGCATAAATTTTTTTAATAAGACGAATGGTCAAAGTTTTGCTTAAAAGTCAACGATGTCAAATATAAAAAAAACGGAGGGAGTACAATCTATATAAGTCCATATTTCTATAATATGATTAGTTTCTCTTGGCTACTCACATATCATTTATACATCTTACAAACCCAGTAATAGTTGAATAATCCAAGAAAAAAAAACCATAGCTTATTTTTCTTTTTTTTAACTTATAATTATCTAGCTTAAAGTAATATGACCTAATAATAACTAAGGCCTAAGTCCGGCCCAGCTATCATTTTGCAGCAGTACTTTCCACTAAGGCTTCGGCCGCATATTAAGCCCACCAGTTTCCTGGGCTGCATACCCTCTGGAGCCTGGAGCTGGCCCAGCAACACAGCAAGCTGGCCTAAAAAATGCCTACCAGTTGCATTCTGCATGTTCCTCTCAAAGAAGATGAAGAAAGCTATATTGTGCATGTCGCACATGGCTTGTCCAATGCAAGTGCATTCCATGCACACGCTTACCGCTTGGCTACGTGAATGCGTATCATCTTCACTGTGCAGATAGGACCGTCCGTGCGTGTAATTAGCATATGGATATGGCGTAAAAACCATGTATCACTCGTACAAAGTACATGTGTTCATTACGCTTGCGCGGCGGCGCTTAACTGCAATTGTACGCTCGTCCGTCGCTACGACGCTGTTAACTGACAGCTGACTGCATGCAAACCGGACCTGAGCAAGTGTTAACACTGAGTATCAGAGAGACACTTTGAAATCTGGAATAAGGCTGAATTGAAGGTTAACCGAAAGAACACGAGGAAACACATAGCAAGTTAAGAATTTTTTTTTAAAAAAATTAGCAGTTCAGAACCTAATCATGTAATCCCTAGAAAGTATAAACCCGTGCTTTAAGCCAATTATCCCCTCAAAGCCATCAATCAATCATTCAAATATCGCACACAGACTGGACGATGATTCACTGATTATAATTTGTACGGCTATGTTACTAAAGTTAAAAGCGACGCTGAATGTTGGTAGGTTGGTTGGTACCCATCTGCATTGCATGCATTGCCGCCTTCACTAGTTTCACTGCCAACGTTTGCAGCAGCTAGCAGACTGTACGTGTGGAGGAGGGGCCTCTGATGAAGCAGAGAGCAAAGGGCAATAATGTCGCTCATGGACATGGACGACGACGATCTGCAGGAGCACCCCACAGGGACAGCATTCATGGCGCTCTCGAGTGCCCATCGCCACGACTACACGAGACAGATAGTACCTTTTGCATGGCTGGCTAGGAGAAGGAGATCATCACTTCTCGTGGTTTCTACTGCTTCTCTCCGGTGACCGGCCGGCCGGCGCACGAGACGGAGTCGGACGCCATCCCGGCGTGGTCAGCGGTCAAAGCGGTTATTTTTGGCCCGTCGTCCTTTTTATTTTTTACTGTTCCGTGCGGCTCACATGGCAGACAGGTGGGCCCCGTGGGGGTTACCCCAACCGCCGTCCGGTCTGCTGCCCTGTTCGCGGTAAAAAAAGAAGAAAAAAAAAGTAAAAAGAAAGGAAAATCACCCTTTGTCCTGTCGTCCCCTTCCTCTCGTCGTCCTCTTCCTTCCCTCCTCTCTTCTTCTTCTTCTTCCTCCTCCGAGGAGAGGAAGGAGGAAGCAAGTCAGCAACGGAGGCAACCTCTCCTCTCACCTTCATCATCTTCCTCGACAAAGGTAAATTCCGCTTCGGTCGGTCGGTCGCCATGCACGCGGCCGCGCGCGCATGGAGCAAACCGTTCATTTTTCTATTTTGTCCGTTGTTAATCGGTGGAAAGCAATGGCGATGCACGTGATTACAAATAAGTGACAACTACAATCCATCGCCGGTACCGGTTGGTTGGCGCGGCGCCGCTTTCGGGCGCGTGTACGTGACAATTAACCTCCGGCGACCGACCGATGACGGCGCGTGTGCCTTATTACCTTTTGCACCTTTTTTTTTCATGCGTGCAGGAGGAGGAGGAGGAGATGGCGGGGGAGGAGCGGATCGTGGTGTCGGTGCGGCTGCGGCCGGTGAACGCGCGGGAGGCGGAGCGCGGCGACGGCTCGGAATGGGAGTGCGCCGGCGACACCACCCTCATGTTCCGTGGCACCCTCCCCGAACGCGCCATGTTCCCCACCTCCTACACCTACGGTTCGTGCCTTCGCAAATGCAAATGCAGATGCAATTTTGCTAATGCTCGATTGGTCTGTCTCTGACTTCTTCATCCCTGTGAATTTTTGTTCAATTTCAGACAGGGTGTTCAGCCATGAATGCGGCACGAGGCAGGTGTACGAGGAAGGGGCCAGGCAGGTCGCCCTCTCAGTGCTCAGCGGAATTAATGGTAAAAACAATAATTAAGTATAATTAACAACTTGTTTAGTTGTTTTGCAATGAAATGATGCGAGAATTGTTGTGGCGTTGCTGCTGCCTGCAGCGAGCATATTTGCGTACGGGCAGACGAGCAGCGGCAAGACTTACACCATGGTTGGCATCACGGAGTACAGCATGTCGGACATCTACGGCTACATCGACAAGGTGATGGGATTCATTGTTAACTTGATTTGGTCCACGTGTGATTGTTTGTTTGCTTTCGGTTCTGATTTTTTCTGTTCTGGGCTCTGCTGTGCTCTGCAGCATCCTGAGAGAGATTTCGTCTTGAAGTTTTCGGCAATGGAGATATACAATGAGGCTGTCAGGGACCTCCTGAGCCCTGACGCAACGCCTCTGAGGCTTCTTGATGATCCGGAGGTCAGATAGCACTGCCGGTTACTGGTTATCATTTTCATTTGACATGATTTGTTGGTTACCTCAAGAAAATTCCTGCATTTTTTTCCTCACATTTTGCTGTTCTTCTGAATGCAAATAGAAAGGAACTGTAGTGGAAAAACTCACCGAGGAGGCTCTGAGAGACAAAGGCCATCTTCTGGAACTCCTTGCCGTGTGTGAAGGTGTGCAACAGAATTTTCTTTTCAGTGATCCCAAGAACAGAAAGAAAAGCAGGAGCTCATTGTTTTTTCAGAAGCAGATCGATCATATTGAATTATTGACCCCGCTCGTTTTTTTTTTCCAGTCTGCTGATTATTTTTTTCCTGTATGACAGCACAAAGACAGATTGGGGAAACTGCTCTGAATGAAGCAAGCTCCAGATCTCATCAAATACTCAGGCTGGTTTGTGCACCTATCAAGCTCAATTACTTGCATCCGTGTTTCTTTTTCTTTTTTTTTAGTTCTTAATCTGCTTTGTTAACTGCAGACAGTTGAGAGTTCAGCAAAGCAGTTCTTGGGTAGAGGAAACTCAAGCACACTTCTGGCTTGTGTGGTATGAATACCTGCATCTAATATGCTTTATATTATTTTACATATATGTTGCTCCATAGCATCTGATTTTCTTTTGGACAGAATTTTGTTGATTTAGCAGGAAGTGAACGTGCATCCCAGACGGCATCGGCTGGTATGAGGTTAAAGGAGGGCAGTCATATAAACAGAAGTCTGCTTACATTGGGAAAGGTCATTCGTCAACTCAGGTTTGCAGAAATCTGTTTTTTATCTTTCAAACCAGTCTGCATAATTATTTCTTGAGTGGTTTTATGGTGCTTGAGAAAACCAGGACGCCTTACATTTTCTAGTGCAAAATCCACATACCTCTTAGGACCATAAAATCCCTCATTTCTTTCTCTTTTACTTTAAAAGAGAACATCTTCATGTCGTTTAATATGATTTGTAACTATGCAATTGTTGTGCACTAGACTCTGAAGTCTGAACATCTTGTTTTTGGTGCAGCAAGGGGAGAAATGGCCATATTCCTTACAGAGATTCAAAGCTCACTCGCATCCTGCAGTCATCTCTGGGAGGAAATGCAAGAACAGCCATTATCTGCACAATGAGCCCGGCACACTGCCACATTGAGCAGTCAAGAAACACGCTTCTGTTTGCTAACTGCGCCAAAGATGTCGTTACGAACGCACAGGTCAACGTGGTGATGTCAGATAAGGCACTGGTGAAGCTTCTTCAGAGAGAGATCGCTAGGTTAGAAAATGAGCTGAAGTTTCCAGGATCAGCCTCTTGCATTTCTCATGTAGATATTCTGAGAGAGAAGGATGAACTAATCAGAAAGGTGTGGATTATTCTTGGTTCCTTCTATCTTGATCTTCACATAAATGATAATGGAATTATCCTACCTTAACATGCATTTTAACATACATTGTTTCACGTTAAAGAATGTACTATTTTTTTTATCCTGTGGATTTTTCAGCTGGAAGAACAGTTGAAGGAACTGATGGAACAAAAAGACACCGTTCAATCTCAACTTGAAAATTTCCGCAAAGTTGCAAGTGATGATGATATCAACAATCACTTAGCAAGGCGATGGGTAATTTTCTCTTATACTTATTGTCTGAAAAAGTTATAGAAATCATGCAACAATTTTTAGTTTCAACTAATTAGCCTACCTCTGGTATTATGAACAGAGTCGGTCTTCGGAGTCCATTCCACGTAATGTGTCTGAAGGTGCATTTTCATCTTCGGATATTCATGATGTTGACTATCAGGATCAAACAATTGATGAATTGTCAGTGCCGCATTGGTGTCCACCAAGCAGTCATATTTCTGACAGCATGGAGGAACATGGAGCAGACAGAGTAGATTCTCAAGCTGCATATGAGGCCCCTGAGGATCACTGCAAGGAAGTCCAGTGCATTGAGACCAATGAGCTTAGGAGCAGGAGAAGTCAAGAATTATTTCAAACACCAGAAAAGAAGACATATTCAGACGATCCGAAGCATGGTGAAAGCATGTCAAATTCAGCAGAGAGTGCCATCAAGCTGTACGCGTGTGATTTCGAACCGTCATTTGACCTTGAGAAAATTGAAACTGAAGAATCTCTTGCCCTGAAGAGGTGTGTGGTCAGCTCCAGGGATAGTGCACTAACTAGGAGTAGAAGCTGCAGAGCTAGCTTCATGGTCATTCCAAACAGTTGGTTTGATGACTCAGTGAGCACAACACAGGCGTGCGAAATGTTCAGATATGCTCCTGGAAGGCCAGAGAAGGTCAGGAAAAGCTTGAGTCCTGATGAGGCTGCAGACAACAGCACAGCCAATGGTGAAGAAGAGACTGTTGTAAATGACATCAGCTGCGTTACAGAAGTAAAACAAAAGGTAGAAATGAACCATGCCCCCCAATCTTCAGAGCAAAACCAGGTACAGTAAAACTTCTCTGAAAAAAGTCCTCTTCATCAACACTACGCAGTAAGTTTCTTGTCAGTTTTGTTTAGTACTACAACATTTTCTTGTCAAGCTGACCGTGTTCTCTACTGTCTATTGATTCAAGCAGCCAAAGATTGCTAAAGAAATCAGCAAAGTTGATTCTCTTTCCAAATGGCATATTGATTTCGAGGAAAAGCAGCGGGAGATCATCGAGCTGTGGCACGAGTGCAACGTCTCGATCGTACACCGTACATACTTCTTCCTCCTCTTCAAGGGCGATCAGACAGACAGAATCTACATGGAAGTTGAGCACAGGAGACTCTCCTTCATCAAGAACTCCCTCACCGCAGACGGTGAGCTCATTGCTTCTGCTGCATCAAGGTAATTCTCCACTCATACTTTCAGAATTCAGACCCATCCATTAGATGATTCTTCAGAACTGCAAGACAACATTCTTGCCACTTTGCAATCCAAGGAATCTTCCATCTATTACTGTTCCCAAACAACAGAATTCTGAATTTTATGTCGATAAACTGCATGATAACGTTCTTGCTGCTTTTCAGTTCAAGGAATCTTCGGCATGAGAGGGACATGCTGTACAGGCAAATGCTGAGGAAGCTGCATCTGGCGGAGAGGGAGAGCCTGTTCAGCAAGTGGGGGATCGACATGAGCTCGAAGCAGAGGAGGCTGCAGCTTTCGCGGCGGATCTGGACGCAGACCGGAATGGATCACGTCAGGGAGAGCGCCGCCCTCGTCGCGAAGCTGGTCGAGCATCTGGAGAAGGGGCAGGCCATCAGGGAGATGTTCGGGCTGAGCTTCAGCCTCAAGCCACGCTCTGACCGGAGATCTTTCAGCTGGGTTGGCGGCTACTCCTGAAATCGAATCTTGCTAATGACGATGAACTGATGATATGGTCTATGGACGTGGTAATTTGATGGATGGATGGAGAGTGATTTGCCACCGGGATTGGAACTGACGAATTGGCCTGTTTGTAATCTATGCGTGTGAATTGTGGTTCAGATTTTGGTTCTCATCTGAGTTGTAGAGATGGATCGAACTGATGAGGAGGGATTCGAGCTCCTCTCCGGCGAAGTGGGGCCACGCCGGAGCCGCTTTGCCGGCGGCGGCGCGGCCGTTCGCTTCAGCGACCGCCGCCGATGTAGACGAAGGGGCCGAAATGGCATGGGGCTAACGGTTAATCCAAAGTACTAGGAGGGTCCTAGCGAAAATAGTGCGATCTGTTCAACATCGAGGTGTAAATAAAAACAAAAAACTCAAGTAGGGGGGCTTATGTGCAAAAGCTACAACATTGCGTTCATTCACTCTATCCGGCTCGCACATCCATGATCGGACGTGTCACACAAATACCACATTTTTATTGGGCCCTAGCAGATTCTACTGGGCCGAGAAGTCACATACTCGTGGGCCTTGGTTAATTTTACGTGGGCCCCAAAACCCTTGCCCCCTCTCACTTCGCTTCTCCTCTCTTCTCTCCCCTCTCTTTCTGCGATCCAAAGGCGGCGGCGGCGGCGGCGGCGGCGGCGGCAGCGGGGAGATCGGTGGCATGGCGATGCGGCTGTCGGCGGCGGCTGCGGCGTTCGCGCGACGCCTCGTGCCGGCGCGGGCTCCGGTGATATCCACCTCTGCTTCGGCGGCGGAGGCGGAGGCGGTGACCTGCGGGCGCGGGGACAAGAAGACCAAGCGCGGGAAGCGGTTCAAGGGCTCCTACGGCAACGCGCGGCCGAAGCGGGAGAAGAAGATCGAGCGCATCAAGGACCGCATCGAGGTGCCTCGATCCACCCCGTGGCCGCTCCCCTTCAAGCTCATCTGAGCCAAGCCGAGCGATCGAGCTACCGCTACCTAGGGTTTTTCCCTCTCTCCCTTTTCGATTGCTAGTACTCTTGCTTCACTTAGCTCCACTACTGTGCCTATGCCTGCGCCTGGGTGGGCATGCGTTTTTTTGGTTCCTCAATTTGGGCTGTCAGATATGTGTATTGTCGAATCAAAGCTGCCGTATTGCAACAATGTAGAATGCTGTCCCTTATTATGGACGAAAATATCGTCATGTTTGTTTGTCCAGCGTCCTCCTGTTGGGTTTTATCTGGATGGTGATGATACGCAGCTTATGACAATTTGAAACCAAATTTACAGTTTCGGATTGATCTTTTCTTGCGGTTGCTTCGAATGTGATCCACGGTTGTTAATAGTAACGCAAAATGGATGGGTAACGAAGGACTTACTTAGTTTTGACCTTCTTTAATTTGACAGTTGATTAGTATATGTATTCAGTGAATTACCTGATTTTTCAAGAAAATAATGCTGGGCATCCTTTGATCAATTTAGGTTGTACTCACTGATAACTTTTTGCTTCTTTGGTATTGTCATAACATGTTTTGGCGTAAGCGTGCATTTTTGTGCATTGATCTTTGTTCATAACATAATTGCATCAAACATGTGGTCTTAGGGTCATCTTACACATCGCATCTTGCTATTCCTAATGCATTCCTTATATATTAGACTTAAAACATGCCATCTGTTGAAATTGGTGGATGTTATAATGAAATAATTTGTTGACTGGTTTTCACAATAAATCATTATGTTCTACTTCTAGTGCTTGGGCCTGCTCCCTGCTATATTGAAAATTGGTGTAATATGTCTTGACTTTCATGCTATGCTAAAGAGGTGGCCTTATTGCTATCAATATTACTTGTCTGGCTTTACAAATGTAGGGAAATACTCCCTCCGTTTCATAATGTAATAGTTTTGACTAACGCTTAACCATTTGTCTTACTCAAAAAATTATGGAGGTAACATTCTTTTGTTTGTGACTTAATTTATTATGAAAAGTACTTTAAGCACGGCTTATCATTTTTTATATTTGCACTAATTTTTTGAACAAGATGAATGGTCAAATGTTGCAAACAAAAAAGCCAAAACTCTTACATTATGAAATGGAGGTAGTCTATACTATTTTGTCGCGCATTTGTAGCTGGAGGCAGGGCCTGACACTTCATAATCACTTCTCCCATCATGCTTGAAGATACAATGTTGCCTATTCTTTTTTTTCGTGTTTTCTTAGAACGTGTGGTGCTGTGTGATTTGTGCCACTGGCTTGTTTTGCACATTTCACATGGTGAAATCTTACAGCGGCAAACTGACACCCCAATGTTGGCTTAAGCAGTTAAGCTGTGCTGTGAGATAATTTTTTTCATTGTCTTGGTCTCTTTTAAATGCTAGGCAGGCAAGTAGTCAAGACTTCCAACAACACTATATTTGTTGCTATTATTCCAGAAGGGTAATTTGTTGCGCTAGTCTTTTGATGTATCAACTTTGGGGCATGCAACAGGTGACATATGCTCATCTTAGCAAGAGGCAATACCTGTGGAGCAAAAATAAATGATGTTCCTTTGGATTTCCATTCTCGTTTCAATTATACTCATTACTGCAACAGCGTTTCTTTTCAATATATCGTGTCGCTATTGTGTTTTTACAAGAATAACGACGAATGCTATACAGATATCTGAAGCATAATAAAGAACTAAAACACACAGATATGGGATTTTGAACAAATAAATTATGTTTATAAGTTCATATTATCAGTTCGATAGCAATTCAGAATACTAATGGAACATCTTTTCTAAAATAAAAAAAATCCAATGGGCACAACACAGATTGGGTTGCACTTTATGATACTATTTCCTCGTTGATTACTCCTTTACCTCCATATAGATGCAGTCTGCTGTCTGAACTCTCAACCTGTTGTTTCTACTTGTTAATTATGTACGAAACACTAAATCTTCTTGAACCTTTTTTCCTCCCAAAACTGTAGTTGGTACCTGTATATGAGTTTGATGATAACATTAACATGGACAGGGTGCTGGAGCGGCAGAGCTCAAATGACAATTGATATTAGTGTAGGTGTTACTTTTTATTTACTGTTGCTATCAGTCCATGTCGTTTGGAATTCACATTTCACACTGAAGTGGTGCGTAGTAACAGATTCGGTGTCGTGAAGATTAACACCTTGAATGCACATGTTGCGGCATATTGGCAACATGTTAACATGTTGAAGATTAACACGTTTGGAATTCACATTTCACATGGACATATTGCGGCATATTGGCAACATGTTGACGGAACAGGTACTTCTGCAATTTTAATTGTGAAGTTGACAATTTACTATTTGGTACTGTTACTTTATTGATCTTCAGGATGCTTTACATGCGAACAGTCGTTTAGTGCCCCATGCTTTGATCATGTCTTAGTTTGTGAGTAAATGATTTTAAAGAAGTCTTAGTTTATAATTTATAGATCATACTTTGTCAAAGCTTCAGCTTACAGTACACCATATGCTCACACATTTTTATATACTTGGATCCTGGTTTATCGGCATAAATATTTGACATTGTCTGTGGATTAACCTGGATCTGACCAAGAAGCCAACCTATGCTGCTCAGAGTAAATTTCACAAAACTACAGGTATTTTGGATAATTTATTACAAAACTACAGATTTAAGAATTTGTTTTACAAAACTACAGATTGAGTGTTCTTGTGTATCACAAAATTACAGATTTAATAATTTGTTTCATAAAACTACAGGTTTAGTGTCTCTATTATCACAAAACTATAAATTTAGTGTCCCTATTATCACAAAACTACAAGATTAGTGTTTTCATTATCACAAAGCTACAGGTTTAAGCATTGTTAAAACATGTAGTTTTTTGATAATGTATTGCTAAAACTTGTAGTTTTGTGATAATAGACACTAAATCTGTAATTTTGTGAAACAAGTTTTTAAATCTGTAGTTTTGTGATAAATTGTCCAAAATACTTGTAGTTTTATGAAATTTACTCAGAATTTAATATTATTAGTGGAGTAACGTTTAAACATTTTGTCGATGAAGTACAAGGTTCTCTGTGACGGTAATAAGTTGCCGTCAGGTGATGAATCATAGTTCGATGAACAGCTCCTGACCATGACATGCCAGCGACCACAACAGAAGATTTTGCCGTACGTACGATCAATCTTCTTCCCTTCTTTATTTCACTGTCCGTACTCTTCTCGTAGCACCGTTTCTCGGAGCAAGGCAAAGCTCCATGCGAACTGATAATACTATAGCAGTAGCACACACCAGTCCAGAGCCTGACAGTGTGCAAATTGTGCTCGATACTTCAATGTAACTATTGCCACTTAAGCCAAAGCAATGTGGACAAAATATGAGAGTATGAGACTTCACTTCTGTACATGCACGCAAGGGCCTTTTTTACTAGATAGATACATACTCCAGACTTCACTTCTGTAAGATGAGAGGTAAATCTAGATAGATACATAGATGTCGGTTTCATTTGGGCCCTCCATAGTTCCATATACATCTTGAATTCTTGATCCTACGAGTGGATGAGACTGGATGGGTCAAACATGGGATCAAGGATCAATTGTCTTCATCGATCCGTCCGGCCTGCTGGAATCCTGTATAAGAGGCCGGTTTTGACGGCTCCTGTTCATTCCTGAACCTGTCCTGGTCGGAGAAACCATGGCCATTCCACTTCTGCTGCCTAGTAGTACCCAGTAACCCTAGCCTGTCCTCTGCATGTATGTGGGCTGGGCTTGGATCTTTCGGGCTAATAATTAGTCTTTCGAAATCTTATTATTTTTAAGTATTAAATGCATATTATTGATAAAATCAATTCCATAACCCTTGGCTAATTTTTGAGACGAATCTAACGATATACTCCCTCCATAAAAAAAAGCACATTTCTGGGTTTGAATATGGACATAGCCTATATCCAGATTCAGACTAGGGATACGCTTTTCTCGGGACAGAGGGAATATATTAATCCATGATTAGCGAATAATTACTATAGCATCACTGTAGTAAATCATGGATTAATATACTTGTTAGATTTGTCTCGCAAATTAGTCCAAGTATTTGTCAGTAATCTACGTTACGTTTAGTTCTATTAAATAGCAAGAGTTTTGAGGGCTGATTATTAGCCCGGAGGATCAAACAGGCCCATGGACGCAATAATGTACTGTCACAATGTGACGTCTGAGCAAGTCCGGGCATGGTCGTACGTTAGAGGAGTTTCATCGATTGAGATCAAGTGTACACAGAAAAAAAAAATGATTTATGATAATTTATGGTATGACATTGGATACCAGTACTGTACTGTACTGCAATGGGCGGCATGGAGCGTAGGGCTCACCGGCGGTGCAGTACGCGACGGCGCCGTAGCCACCATGCATGCACGCATTGCCGGCCGCCGCCGCTGCAGTACGCAGCACTGTTGCTAGCGGATGAGATATATGCTTGGCTATACTCTATAGCTAGCTTAGCTAATCCAGTAGCTGCAGCGGCTTTTGCATGAGGGATTAGCCACCAATAGCCGTGTACAGTCACAGATAGATCGATCACACAAGCTGGAGAAGGTAGCAGAAGCAGCAATGAGGCATGGGGGTGGTGGCCAATGGGGGAGAGAAAGGTGGACGGCGATGGCAGGCATCATGGCATGGCGAATTGGCGATGGATTGGTGGGGGGAGCTAAGCTAATGGCCAAACCCACGCACTGTTGATGGGGACGGGCTGACGAGATGGCGCCACAGTACAGCGGCGCGGCCTTCCTCAGATTCCCTCACCCCCACACCCGTGTACGAACTCCTACGTCCATGACTCCAGCTCGATGGCTGGCCGTCCCTCGAGCCTCGAGCGCGTTGCTGGACGATTCCTCGCCTCTCGTTCTTGCCGATGGCAACGCAAGATCGCAAAGGGAGATTTGAAGTTTGGTACAGTACTGGTTATTACAAGTTATCAGTTGTGATCTTAGAAAGCTTGGTTACTAGGTTTCTAATGCGATCGGTGGTCGAAAACCGCTTACCAACGGTTTTGTCGACAGCCATGATCAATGAGTGGTTGCCTTGTTCCTTTGTTGAGAAGAACTACTGAAATTTCAATATTTATATATGTTGTTCAATTATTAAATTATTTGGTCACATATTAAGCCAAGGACGAAACCAGGATTTAAGGTTGGGGTGAAACCCTAAGAATCAATGTATAAATCTATACAATCCCATCATAATCGATGATAGACCGGTATGTGGTTTTAAAACAAAAGAAGGTTCACATGTTCAAATTTTCCTGATCAACGATTTCTATATTGGTTAGGGTTAGGATTTCCATAACAAACAGTTTTCTTCCATCCTTGCTCTAGAAAAAGGAAATTATAAATTCATAATCGACTAATGAGTACCGGCTATTTGACTATATTCTTCACATTAAAGGTAAAAAATTAATGTGCCAAAATTTAGGCTATTACTATTAACATATTGGAGGAGACGAAGAAGAAAACGACATGCTACCGGTGGGCCAGGCATCTACAGATGGCAGCATGTTTGACAACAAAACACATTCTAAGGTCAGAGAAAGACACGTGGCGGTGAGAAATTTAACTATTTGCCCCTCTTAGGTCTAGCAACTCTCCAAATTGCACAATTAGGTTTGTCCTTATAAAATTAGGAATAATTAGTTTTTTGCCGCTCTTACGGATGGAGTGGCATATGAAATGCCATCCGGACCCACTGTCAGTGACTCAGCCGGTCCTATTTGTCATAGACACAGTTAAAATGTCATCCGTAAAAGTGGCAAATAGTTAAATGCCCCCTCCTCCATCACATCAATGGCCATGGCGGCTTCCTACCATCCCCCCTCCATCCCTAGGGAATTTCGTGCTCCTGCTTGAGGATGAATCGCAACAACATAGAGGTTGTCACTGTCGGAGGCCACAACATGGTGTGGGCGGGGAACTAAACATGACACAGAGGTTTCCGCCACCGCCACTACTAGCAATGTGCATCCATCTCCCCGCCAGCCTGTGTCCTCTTCTTCATCGGCAAAGGTGCTCGCTGGCAACAACTTTTCTTGAAGACAAAGAATAGAAGGTAGGGGAAGGGAGGGGAAAAATAGGCATTCAACATCCCTAGTCCATGCTCGCAGGCCAAGTCGCCAAGTCATGTAGACGAAAGTGGCAAATAATTAGAAAATAACACCTCTCTCTCTCCAATGACAATTTTGCAAGGACAAATCTAGTAGTGATATTTATAGAGTTGCCAAACCTAAAGATGATATATAGTTAAATTTTCATGTGACGACCTTTTTGTGTACTCCCAATGACCACTTAACGATATTGTGCAAAACCGAAGCAACGAGACGATTAGACAAGACCTCTCTCGACACCAGGTAGGCTCGAAGTTTTTTTTAGGGTGTGGAGGGGGGAGTGTTTGGGGTTTGGGGGATTAATTTGGGGTGCCATGCCCATCCCATCATCCCCATATAGCTTTACTAATGCGTCAAGCAATTTCTAAATACAAGCTTGTTCTAAAAAGAAGATAACCCAGGTTATCATTGCTTTTTGAGACCTATATTTCCTTCTGAGTTATAATTAATAATAATAATGGCTAAATTCAATACTCACCCACAAGCAAACCCTATCCCATGAACACCTCCAAAGTATCTTGAGATTTAGGGATAAATGTATGTGCGTTTATGGACACCTACCTATGTATTGTGTTTGTAAAAATTCATTACTCATACTGTCGCACACTATTACACGCGAAAACAGATGAGAGAGAACTCTTTAACACACACAAACACCCCGTAAATATAGAGCAGGAGCGCATATGGGCGTGCCTAACGGTGACAGCGCATATTGTAGTCATGCAATTACCAATTGTACCACTGGTTTTCTCACTAAATTTTCGAACATGGCTGAACACGTTAAGTACACCTTTTTTCTCGCTTGTACAGATGGCCTAAATGACATGGATCGTGTAGTACGTTATATATATAAAGCCAGAATAAAGGAGGCACTTCATTTTCTTGGCTGTCCAAATTGAGAGAAAAATAAGATTAAACACGAGCAGAAAACTCAACTATGAGAAGAACATGACACCTACAAGAAACCTTCGATGCCGCTGGTCCATCAAAAAACATGTTCAGTCAACGATAAGTAACTTGCCAGGACACGAAATTTGGACCGTGGCGCGATAACTGATAAGATGGTAACTGGAAAAGCATGAAACCAGCGATCACTAATCAGCAACAGTCCAGCAAGGGGCTTGGTTAGTGGATCTAAAAGGACCAAGCGAAGTGCGTCGTCAAACTTTTCTGCTGGTGAGTGATCACACTCTGCCCAAACAAAACTCGCCAGCAGCATCTTTGAGAAAGGACACCTGGTGACATGTGCGAGACTAGCAACAATGCTGGCTTAGCTTTCGCCTGATTCACGATTAGCCTAATCCACCTGCCTCTCTACCTGTCTTTTTTTTATGTCAGGGATAAGGTAGTAGCAGTAGTACATGTGTACACAAATTACACATCACCACCGTGTTCACTAACTGAAAAATGAAAAATTAATGCTCCACGTGGGCACCGTGTCCACATAAACGTAACGTCAGCCCACAGGGGCATCGATGTTGATTACACACACATAATGGCTTCCCAAGTCAGAATCAGGGACGATGATTACTGTTTATTAAGGAGCAACGGCTAATTAAGTTTGACACTGTGCCAGGTAGTAGTACTAAAGCGTAGTACTGATCTCTCCATGCTATCGGAATGAAACATAGGTACTACAAGTTTTTGGTCAACATTTAGGCTGTGTTCGGAAGAGTAGGAATGGCTAAAGGCCAAAAAAAAAAAAGTCGTAAGCAAAACAAGAAATATCATTAGCACGTAAATAATTAAGTATTAGCTATTTTAAACTTAAAAATGATTATTTTGTTTTTTCTATAACTTTTGTGTGTAACTTTAAAAAATGTTTCATTTATTCTTTCGATAAGCGTGCACACGTAAAAAGAGAAAAAACATTATAGGAATTAGCCTGGTTTGTTTGTGCTCTTTCAAAGGTAGCCTTAAAAGTTTTGATCGATACCATTATATTTGTATTTATTTTTATATAATATAGATTTTATAACTTTTTATAATATCTCATAAAATGAATTAACGTCTAAGGTATTGAAGACGTGCAAAATGATAATGTCCGTATTTCGGGACGGGAGGAGGGAGTACAACTAAACTAACCTCGTGAGCCTGAGCCGCAGCCGCGCGCAAAAGAAGCAGGGAACGAGACAACGAGTTGACGCGACAGAATCCGCGACGACGCCCGCCTCGTCGTCCAGCGCGCACCGCGGCGCCGCCATGCGAACGTGCGTGATTCGCTCCACGACGACGGCTGCCGCCACGCACGGTGCGCGCTCGCGTCCGTGACGCGTGAGCTCGTTCGCACGCACAGCACATCACACGGCAATGCGCTGCACCAGCTAGGCAAGGGAGAAGCCGCGGCGGTGACGCCCACTCCCTGCCCGACACGTCCCCTCTCCTCTCCCCAACCCCGCGCGCCACCCCATTTTTCCCCCCAACCAGCCAAACCCAAACCCAAACCCATCCCAGCCAGCCAGCCAATCAACCGGCCGTTTCCGCCCACGCAACCCAAACCCCGGCCGCAACGCGCCCGCCCCGCGTTTTTCTCTCACGTATCACCTCACGCGCCCACGCTACCGTTAGCCTAGCCCTCCCGTCCCGCGCCGCTCCTACCAACCGCGGTCGAGTCGCGAGTCCGTCTACGTACGTGGCCGGTATACAAAAACGTACGTACTCCGCCCCCCTGCCCCGCGACAGCGACGCCGATCGAGGCGGGGCCTCCGCCGCGCGCGCAGCTAAGCCACGCCTCCCTCCCTCCTCCACATCTACAGCTATAGAGAGCGCGAGAGCGAGAGCGAGAGGCCACGCACGCGCGCACGCCACCTCTCCCCATTGGCCACCCCG
>CM002487.1:13417590-13432401 GCA_000325765.3 Leersia perrieri
ATCCATTAAGCTATACTACTCCCTCCCTCCCTCTCTTCCTCCTTGCCTCGCTGCCCTCCTCTTCTTCTTGATCGGAGAATCAGCAGCAAGCAACCAAGCGACGATCGATGGATCAGGGAGACGAGGACAACGAGTGGATGATGATGGAGATGCCAGGAGGAGGAGGGAAAGGAGGCAAGGGAGGAGGAGGTGTGGACAGGAAGAAGAGGTTCAGTGAGGAGCAGATCAAGTCACTGGAATCCATGTTCGCGACACAGACGAAGCTGGAGCCGAGGCAGAAGCTGCAGCTGGCTAGGGAGCTCGGGCTGCAGCCTCGTCAGGTTGCCATCTGGTTCCAGAACAAGCGCGCCCGGTGGAAATCCAAGCAGCTCGAGCGCGAGTACTCCGCCCTCCGTGACGACTACGACTCCCTCCTCTGCAGCTACGAGTCTCTCAAGAAGGAGAAGCTCGCCCTCATCAAGCAGGCAAGTCACAAAAAAATGTACCTTTTCTTGATTGCTACCTTTCTTGTTTCTGAATTGTGTTTCTGACGAGTGATCGATGGGTGTGTTGTTGTTGCAGCTGGAGAAGCTGGCGGAGATGCTGCAGGAGGAGCCGAGGGGGAAGTATGGGGATAATGCCGCCGGCGCCGAAGATGATGTGCACTCCGGCGGCGGCGTTGGCATGAAGGAGGAGTTCGTCGACGCCGGCGGCGGCGGCGCGACGCTCTACACGGCGGAGGGTGGCCGGACGACGGCGGCGGCCAATAAGTTGATGCCCCAATTCGGCAGCGACGACGTCGACGCCGGCCTCTTCCTCCGGCCGTCGTCGCACGCCACCGCCAGCTTCACGGCGTCCGAGCCGGCGGATCACCAGTCTTTCAACTTCAATTCGAGCTGGCCGTCGTCCACGGAGCAGACCTGCAGCAGCTCGCAATGGTGGGAATTCGAGAGCTAGTGAGCAGCCACACTCTACTTGTAGCTAGCTACTGTCATGGATGATCCATCGCCACAGATCATGCAACGATCAGAATTTCGCTGCGAGAGAGAGAGAGAGAGTTGAATTGCCACTCGATCGAATCAGAGGAAAGACAGGAGAGATGATCAATCAAACCAACAAACAGTGATGTGTACATAGCTTTTCTGTAGATCAAAAACCCCAGGCAGTTTCTTCTCCATCCATCCATCCATCCAATTCCATCAGCATGCAAAAAATTCTCCCTTTTTTCCCCTCTAGTCTTGATCGATGTTGCTATCACAACACCACATCATGTAATCCAGGAACAAGTACGCCGAGATGAAAAAAGGTTAAAGCTTATAGAGATAGTAACAAGCAAAACATTGCACTGTTCGTTCATTCCATCGAATTGCTGCTTTGATTTTCGATCGCTTTCTGCTTTCTTTCTTTCTTTCGTTCTCCCTTGCATCCTTTCTTCCAAATTCCATTGGATAGATGGATGAATGCTACAAACTATACTAGATAGGTCGCAGAGAAAGAAAGAAAGTGAAGAGAGGAAAAGGATGTGCATATAGATCAAGATTCCCGAGCAGGTGAGAGGATGGGAATCGAACAACACACACTCACACAAACGTACTACTACAGTACGGGACAATACAGAGTGGCACAGATCACAGAACATGCGAGCCGCCATTGTTAATTTCAACCAAATGTAAGAGGCGCGTAGATTAGTCAGCCCAAACACTATATATATATCATAGTATTTGATAGGAGCTTAATTTGTAGTGTAGCCGTGATCAGTTTATCACACTCCAGTCGGCCACAAACCTTTGCAGAATTGGGATAAAATGCCTAGCATGACTCATTTGGAACCTAAGAATTTTACAGAACTCTCATATAACCACTTTAATTCCTAGGAAATCTTTCAAAGTTCTCCTATTCCAAATGAGCCCTTAAGCTTGCCGCGCTTAAGCTGATCTGTGTCCTGAGATTGATTCCTAACCTCGGCACCTCGCACATAAACGACTGATGAGTGAGTAGTCGCATTTTTCTGGAAGATCATAAGGCCATTTTTTATGACTAAAAGCTAGAAATTTTTTTAGAAGCCAAAGAGTGCAAGACTGAGTAATCAATCTGGACACAAGCAGCAGCAGTTTTAGTCAAAGGCAAGACCCACCCAGGACAGTGACACCCATGTTAATCCTTCGTTTATCCTAGGTAGAAGTGATAAGAATTTACCCAGCATACTTCTGTTTCTATCCCGAAAGCGACTAGCTCCAACGTGTCAACGATCCAGTGTTGGCTTCATCCGCAAATTAAAATGACCCAAAACAAAACGAAACAAAAAATATAGATGCACTTCTCAATTAAGCAACTTACTTACTATCAGTAATTAATGGCGATGATATTACCCACTGTTTCTTGGGCACGTACGTAACCCGGTTGTATTAGGTTGCTTTCTCTGGCGAACGATCATGCCTTCCTCTGCACTTCCTCTACATAGGTCTCTTTCTTTCGTCTTCAACTGTTGTGTGGGCTCCATGGCATAATGACATGTCACTATTGAGAAACAGTGACGATCAGAATCGTTGAACACAAATTCTACGTTCGATGGGCACTAGCCAGGCAAGAGTCTGAAGAAAAAAAATAAGAGAAAAAAAATTGAGGTGAGCTTGATGGATCGCCCATGGCTAGCTCCAGAATATCACAGGCGCTTGTCGTGTTATCTTGAAGGTGGTTAGCATTGCTTCCATCTAACCGATATGGGTTCCACTCAAATGTGACAACTCATGAGCCCACATATTATAAGCAAATTGCAATCCTGTCAAGAACAAAGACCCCATCAGTGAAGGGAAAGGGCAAAGGCAAAGCAAAAAATATATAATGGACTAACAATATAAAAAACTCTTCACCTTGTCACAGAATTGGAGCCACTTGTACACCCTGTGATGTGAATGCAAGGTTTCTGTCATTAAGCCATTGTCCACGTGGATTGCTTGTCACTTACTCGTTCGTGTGATATTACCTTGGATGAACTAGAATATACAGAGGCTTTGTTCAGTGGATGCTTAATACACTCCAATAGGAGATTGAAAAGACTCCAAGCACGCAGTTTTAATTTGGACATTCAACTGAAGATGTAATTAGGTGTCAACTCCAGATAAGTTGGCAGATCACTGAAGAGATGAGCACCAAGGTACTGGTACATCAACATATACTACATATCTGGAACACATTGATGTAATACTAGTAATAATTGAAACCAAGAAATATTTATATGGATTTCCTACAATGCCTCCGTGGAACAAACAGGGTCTTGCATTCTCATCTTTAGCCATGGACGTGTTGTACTGGGAGTTTGAGACCAATAGCATCTTTGACTTGATTACTGATGCACAACAACTCAGTGATTTGGATGTATAGCTTTTGAGATTTATCTGGGCAGGCATGACTCAATAATATTAAAAAAAACATGCTTAGAAAAATCCAAAGACCAAGGGTAGTGCAGTTATCAAAGAAGAAAGATGAGAAAATGATCTCAGCTATCCATACTCAATACTCTTCACATATCTTGCAACATAAACATATGGACTACGTCATACGATTGATCGCTACAAGTCATTGTTACGTCTTAAAGATGCTCTGCATCTCATATATGCTTATATACATATTCCAGGCTGATGTCAAGATCAAGGTTTACTTCTAATTTAATGTTGTCTTGTATTCATAATATAGTCTTCTGCCCTTTTAAGTTCCACAAGACCACAGCAAATTCCACGGTAGCTCAGTAGCTCACCATCATAGACTCATAGTAACCACCTCACTGTAGGAGAAATCACCAACTTTCTTAAGTACCTGAATTAATTGAATACATATGATAAACTGATGACAATAGTCAAACCATGAATTGGAAAGAATTAGACATTGAAGCGGCCCAAGCATAGAGATGAAATTCCTAATTTTAACTAGCTGACATGAAAGGGAATCGACTAACCAAAACAGCATAATGACAACCGTTTCTCTGTTTAACAACCACCAGGAGGTGATCCATCCTATGTACTACTATATAGGACACAGATTACATCACAGAGTGAATCTAGGGGCAACTGCCAACTGGATTAGCATTTGAATGGAGTACACAGCAGTATCCAGTAGGCCCAGAATGAGAAAATGGTTATCAAATCAGATGGACGACAAGATATAAGACGAACAAAGTTACTATTTATTGTCAGTTGCATCATAGTCTATTGATTTGTATGAGGCCTGGGCGCCTGTCATCCCAAGTCTAGATGGTGCTGCTCTTTGAAAAAACCAAAACAACGGAAGCATATCTACTCAGCATGCACCGCCTTATTTCACTTTTTACCTGAACTAGCTAAGCTGCAGGTAATTTATGCTCAAGTAGGACAATAAATTACTGGGAACTATACTTCAATCATTAGGTAAGCTGAAACATATGGTGTGGCACATAATATGAGAATACATACAGATCTATCATTGATCAGTCTTATGAAGAAGGCAGCTAATATAAGGAAATATAAGTTGTTAATTCACAAAATCTCATTCCCAAACTAAGTATAGGATAAATTAAATAAAAACCTGCCATTTGCAGCTGGATCCTCTCAATGCTCGGGTTTCACTTTGACATCACCATTAGGCAAAGCGCTTTGGGACTGAGCTAACCGTTTTGATTCCTGAATAAAAGATTGAATATTAAGAGATGAGTTGAATATAAAAAAGAAAGATATAATATTATTCCTAGATGAACTAGATGTGTATTCTGATAACTAAAGGATGAAGTTGGACATTGCTACAATATTGATGGCTCAGTGAATCAGCAATGAACATTTATATTAAGGAAAACCAATAAAAGAAATTACATTCCAGAACTCACAGCAGCAGAAGTAGCACGTATCTCCCTGTATTGTTCTACATCCTCAGGAAAAGCTTGTTCAAGCTCCTCAAGAAGATGCTTCCGCAGGCTCTGAAACAAAATAAGATCGCAAGGAAATAATTCAGTTTGTTTTACTAAGTATTATATTAGGTCCTAAAGTTCAAATAGAAGACAATGTCAGAATTATTCAGCAGAATACAGGAACAATCTAAATAGTAATGTAGAAAGAATCAAAAAATGAATTTATGTAACCGAACAGGCGAACACCATATCAGAAAATAACATGCCAACTTGGATAAATCAATGCACGGCTCAAATTAGAGTTCAAAAATAAAAACTGACAATGTTAATACTAAATACTATAGATTATAGTGGCAACTGCAAATTTACCACTGTTTTGAATCACTATTGCAAACTTGCAATTAGAGATTGCAAAAATGCCACTAGAATGTAGTAAACTAGTGGCAAATTTGGAAATGCTCCTAGATTATATTGTACTCCTGGAGTTGATTTTTGTACGGCATACTTAAATTTCAAAAATGATTAGATAAATTGCAAGTACATTTAGTCTATAAAAAGTATTTCAATAGATTCGTACTCTACAGTGTTCTTGCATAATTTTGGATTATAGCTATGAATAGTTATGAAAAATCAATAGTCAAAGTTTAATATTGAAGACCTTTTCAAATTAAACTACATCGGTTAAAATCCATTGAGGTACTCCTATAATGAAACAAGTAGTTTTTTTTTTGGCAACTAATGCAGTTCACAACTATTTCCACCACAAAAAATATCAAAAGGCTAAAAAAACCTGGTCCTAACAGTTATCCATCCATTCAATAAATGCTATACAAGCATATGATGAGAATTTCCATCTATTAATTTCAAAGAGGACTATCAACCTATACAGCTAGATGTACAGTGATGGGAATCTGCATGGCAGTACAACAAACCTTGCCCCACATTTCACCTAAATTAATTAGAGCATATTATTGGAAGTCAACAAGCGCAACACAAGATGAAAAAGGTATAACTCAAAAACTGACTGGAACCAATTTAATGGGTTGAAAGGGGTTAATTTTCTACTCCTGGATATTTGGTTTGGATGTCAATGTTTGGAATGAGATAAACATGCCTCTTTGGTGGTTCTTTCTAATTGAAATGCCATTGATTCCATTTGAGTTACATCAAACCTTCTTATATCTTTTAGGGATTGCGCCATATCAAAAGCAACATAGGACTAATAGCACCGACAATAACACCAAGCAGGGAGCAATAATTGCAGTTTGTATCAAGCCAATGCATATCTAAAATTCTACCTAGAACCTAGCATAAAAATCTCGCATGCTATGTCAGCATTAACCAATTGCAACATACCTTGAAAGCATCAGTCTTGCCCTTGGTGACTTGGTTCTTCGCAATGCAGCTATTGATCACGTCCCTGGTGAACTCGTCCGGATTCTTCCCGTCATCGATCAAACTACCAAATCAAGCACCAATCCATAATCTAGAGCATACAAATAGGGCCACACCCAGAACCAAGGGGGCGAAAGGAGTACATAGATGAAATCGAACGAACTCACTTGACGACCTCCATGGGCACCTGGATGTTACACCCCTCGGCGAGCTTCTGCATCGTGTCGAGCTCCGCCACGAGCGCGTTCCTGCGGCACGAGACAATCCATTCACCACCAAACCCTAAGAAAAAATTCCCACCTACTCCGATGCACAGAGACCCCCAAACACACCCACGCGAAACGGCGAAAGCCGCAAAGGAGAAGCGAGACAGGAGAGGGGGAAATTCTCACAGGCGCTGGAGGAGGGGGAGCTGGGATGCGGAGCTGAAGGAGGAGACGTTGAGGTTGAGCTGGTGGAGGAGCCCCAGCGTCTTCTGGATCGACGCCGTCACCTGCGCCAGGTTCTGCTTCGACGCGTCCTCCGCCCGCTCGCCGCCTGCCCCCGCCTGCACTCCGTTCCCCGCCGCCGCCGCGGCGATTCCAGATGCGTTCGAGGCAGCGCCGCCACCGTCCATGCCGCCGCGATTGGAGAAGACGAGATTCGAGAGAGAGAGAAAGAGAGATTTTCACGGGTCAATCCGAATCGGCCCAAAATATTAACGGCCAATCGGTTGGGCTGCTGACGTGGCCGTTTCCGGAAGTTTCTGGCCCGGCCACCCGATGCGGCCTAGTCAAAATGGGCTGTATATTAATGGGCCGAGGAGCATCGGCAGCATTTCGATCGCTTTTTTTTTTTTCATTTTGGCTCCACGGTCCACACTAGAAACAAAACTTGGGGGCTCTTCAGATTTTGAATCATTCCATTATTTGGCAGGTTTCATTTGGTTTGCTACCAAATATTGGTAATGCCCATAAAATTTGGCAAAAATACTAGAAACTTCTCCTCATAAAATTATGTCAATTTTTTTGGTAAGGTGACATATTAAACATTACTTTCACATTTTCACCTTGTCACAATTTTGGAAATAAATGGTATGGTTGATTTTGGTATATGGAGATCAAAGCCATGCAAAGCTGCAAAAGGGTAGTAGAGGGATTGATTGGTTGGCGCGTGTCACATCACCAAATCTTAGGTTGATAACCGGTCCATCAGTCCATGTACAGTGCACATACGTTCCCTCGTCGGTATTCATACGTGGTACATATGAAAAAACAAACGAGATAACGAGATAAGCGTCGCCACTCGGTCGCTAGCTAGCTGTTTATGTAGCTTTATTTGGAGGCCCGTCTCCATCATATCCATCTCTCATCGATCAGATGAGTGATCGAGTGACTCGATGTGCATGCATGGTTTCGGCCGGTGCAACGTACCACTACCATACGTACGTGGTGTGCTGCCACATGTACATGTACATGATGCCAAATTACTGTTTGATTTATGAGTTTGTGATGAGCAATTAGCAGGAGAACTGGTTTTGTTGGATTGGGTTAATTGAAGATTTTATAGACGAAGTTATGTTTTTTTTTTTAAGGAACGGCGGGGCTTTATTGATTAAATAACAGGATTACAATCTAATTGCACCAACTGCTTCACCCAAGTCGATTCATCAAAACTCCAAACCGCGATGTGCATCGACCGGCAAGCAAGTTGGCTAAGCTCTGAGCAACCCTATTACAATCCCTTTTACAGGGCATAAACCTACACTCCCGTAGAACCGGCAAAGTTATGTTTATAATTGAAGACAGTCAAATCGTGTAGGTGTGTGGTTAGACCAGCCAGACAATGGCCTTCTTCTAACCGGCCAACTCCGAAGAGCAGTAGGTTTCGGGTTGATTTTTTGAAATTTTATGAATGCTTCATGGTTGAAGATTTTAGATGGTTTCTAGACGTCAGTTATATTGTTTTTTTCCGAAAAGGAGGGGAAGAACCATCCCTTCTCTATTAATAGAAATGGATCAAGCACCCGATAGCATTCAGCAAAAGAAAAGGAAACACACACACCCTCTAGCTTGCTATCTGTAGAAGGAGGTTGCCAGCCTCTCCAATAGCCGACACAGTCTACATCTCAGGCATGGCCTCAAGCCAACACCTTCCACAGACGTGGGTTATATTATTATGTGTTAATATTGACCCACCTTTATTCTCAAAAAAAAATATTGACCCATCTTTAGAAACCATCTAAAATTATACTCAGATATGGTTCCTTGATTTATCAAGTGTAGGTGTTGCTTTCACACTTTGGAAGTATATATAGTCAGTGATGGATCGGAAGCCAACTTGACAGAAGTCGGTGTCTAGATATCAAGATATCATACAGGGTATCGAGGCTAAAGGATAATGTACATGCATGAATGTGGAGATTCCATATGACATACGAGAGAGATTTGTGTGCATATGGAAGAAGAGGTAATTAAAATTTAAAATAAGGTTTGATTTGAAAGAGCTAGAGTCGTTCCAAATTTATAAAAGAGATGAATTGATCGAAGGCTTCAATTTCATCGAGTTAAAAATATCTTTAAATTCCACGAAAAGATTTATTTTTTTGGTTTCAACCATTCAAACGTACCCTAGCTGGCTCGCATCGTGTGCCATGCGGATCATGTCACTAGCAAGCTGCCGAAAAGTTCAGGACGCTGACTTCCTTTTTTATGGGCAATTGTTGGTATAGTTCTATATATACTACATAATTTGTATTTACTCTCCTGCTATATCAATATACATACATGCATGGGTAAAGATTTTATCTCATTTATTATTTTTTTAAAAGCTCAGGACGCTGACTCCCAAACCGACTTAGCTGATCGATCGATATATATATCGATGGATCGATCGCCGTGTGTGCGTGCATGCATGGTCCTGCAGCAAAAATGTACAAAACGAACCCATGAAAACTACCATGTACCAACGACACACGGGCCATGCCAGGCATGTGCATGCAACCAGCTAGCTAGCTGATCAAGTGATCAGATGCTGGCTGTTGGCTAGCTATAGCTAAGATCGATGTGCATTTACACTACTTATAGAGAGGCAGTAGCTTATTAGCAAGAATATGGCGTACGACAAAGGCCGGCCGGCTCCCTGTCGCCGTTAATTAATTTGTCTGTCGTGAGAGAGCGAAATCGGCTTTGGACACGATCGATTATATTCCGACTATTTTGGCAGGAAAAGAACAGCAGCAAGGTAACAAATTTGCAAAGAAATATTCGGTGCCAACTGCTCAGCCAGCCCGATCGATGGATCGCTTCGGCTGGCCGATCGAGATGATAGCGCAGATCGCCGTCAATCCAAACCACCCAGTACACTTTATGCCGCGATGCGATGCGATGCGATGAGATGAGAGATGCTTCGACCGATCGTTCTCTTCTCGCCGACCGGCGCACCCAGCGATTCCGGCACTGACCCGCCGCCCAATCGCCTGCGATATTCGCCGGTGGTAGTTAGTACACTAGTACAAAGGTTTTAAATCTCCGGCTACAGTAATTGTTTGAGAAGAATTTCGCTAACTGTTATAGCTTCATTTATCCCGTTATTAGCCGCTATAGTTATATTTTTTAAAGACAAATAGGACTGTGTCTACCTTTTATATAAAGCCTTAACCTATAGTTTTATTTAAAACGCTATTAGATGTTTGGAGAAGACAACCGTTAAATGCTTTAGCCTGCTATTTAAAACCTTAGGGGTACGTATGCCTACGACGATCGACGCCAACTTTCTCTCCTTTTCTTTTGCAAAATTAACCAGTACGTCCACTCGTGCCGCCATTGCGACACCAACCATGGATCGATCACCACTCCGACCGGGATGCCGGAACGATTCCGGAATAACTTCGTACCGTGTACGGGCCCGGCGACACATGCACACAAAAAAAAACGAATTGAGTGGATCGCCGTCGCCGTCCGCCGGGGCCACTTGGCCGCCGTGGCGAACACCGATCGATCGATCTCGATCACCACCGGGGAATAATCGATCCAAGCAGCTATATATCGCTTTGCATATGGTGAGATCGATCAATTAGCGTAGGAATCTACCAGGGAGAGAGCACACAAGTAGCTTGACCTATGGGCGTTCATGGTGGCCCCCCCGGGCTGGAACTGATAAGATCCACCGTGCCACCGCCGGCGAATCAGCGAGAAAAACCTCTCGATCGCCTTTTACTTTTACATATCGCATTCGTTGTTACACGTGCGCACGGCAGAATATCTGGAACAGACCGCCACGGCCATGGCCGGCCCCAATAATGCAAAACCACTTCGATCTTTACTTGCACCACTGTCACGAAACGGCTAGTGTGCCGGACAACGACGAGGTGTTTACGGGCTCGATCGGCTTGGCTCCCAAAGTTTTGAAAAACATATTACCTCCGTCTCCGTTTTGTAATGTAAAGGTTTTGATTTTGATTTTTTTTTTAACATTGGATCAGATCATTTATTTAAAAAATTATGCTAATATTAATTATTTTTTATGACTTACTTTATTAGTAATTTAAAGTACTTTAAGCATGATTGATCATTTTAAAAATTTACACTAAATTTTTTAATAAAACAAATGGTCAAACAAAAATTAAAACTCTTACATTATAAAACTGAGGGAATAAACACCACTCAACAAGCCAAATTAGTGGTTCAGGAGACAACTCGAGCTTGATCGGCTCATTTCAGAACCGGTATGAGAATTGAGAATGAGGCTTATGCCCGCGAGCCTAGCCCGAGCCATAGGCCTAGTACGTGGGACGATCTAAACGATGGTTTCTATTAGCCAGCACGTGTCTAAATGAGTGACCGTGAACATGTTCTAGTCAATTAATAGAGATAGTAATCACAAATGTTGGCTCAATCCTTGTCTAATGACAAATGAATAATAATTGACGCATCTTGAATCTGTGTCTGGTGATGAGGATTACAAATGATCATCTATCCCAAGTGAATAATGATGAATTGACAGATACATAAACATGCCAGGCATTTGTAAAATATATAAGAGGCATTTTTTATTTAATATTAACATTCGGTCAGACAGATATATTCCCTCTTGATCACCATTCTTTAGGGAATTTTCTATCATCTAAAACTGGAGTAAGGCTGGTTTGTTCCTGATAGTTCCACTCAGAACAGTGTTTACACGCGAAACGAGAAATATCATTAGTGCATGATTAATTAAGTATTAGTTATTTTAAACTTTTAAAATGAATAATTTGACTTTTTTAAAAAATAACTTTCGTGTAGAAAATTTTTCCAAAAAACATACCGTTTGGCAATTCGTAAAGCGTGCCATAAAAAATTACTGTTGGCAGTTGTCATTTACTCCCTCCATTTTAATTTACTTGTCATTCTAGCTATTCTCACACTAAACTAGGAGGTATACCAAATTACTTTGCTACCCTCATTAACTACATCCTAATCATCTTTTCCAAAGCATATATTAAATTTGCATGTGAGAGTACTAGTATTAATGAGGGGTAGGAAGGAAAAAACATCTCTAAAAGTGTTTTGAAAAGTGAGAACGATAAGTATTTTGGTATAAAATTTAAATGCTAGAACGACAAGTAATATAAAACGGAGGGACTAGTAAAAACGAACGCAGACTAAAGTACATTGCAAATTATCAACACTGACCAACGTGGCCTTGGTTTCCGTCATGTCAGAAATAGTTCACATAGTACAAATCACAATCCAAATTCCAAAAGAGCACTAACAGGTTTTCAGCACAGGAGAAAAACAGTAGTAATTGGTTATCAATCTTTATTCTCTTGGTGATGCCACCGTTCTGAAGGGCGGGAGGAGGAGGAGGATGGAAGGTGCATGCTATTGAGCTTTTTTACCCTAGATCAGGTGACACGACCATGATGCCGGAGGATAGGGGAAGGACGGAAGGGATATGTGGCGATGCTTCGTACAATTTCAAGTGACATGATACTGCTGCTGTATGCATGGGAAGTGGAATTGGTGAGGGGAGTCGGGGCACAGGGGATAGGAATTCACGATTATCAAAATTTTCGGTCTCAAGTCATTTTTGCCCATCCCTATATGTGTCGATGGAACTCCTTTATAGATGTGGTTAAAAAGACGACGCCCAACGTACGGCAAATCTGCAACCTCGTTAATCATTCCTACATCTATTGAAAATGAACACGTGATGTGTAATATTGTTGAATTATACTCTCATGATTGCTGAAAGAAGTTCGTCTCAACTAGTAGGCCGGCATGGCGCCGCTATCATCGAGTTCAGGGCCTCTAACTAACGGGGACACAAGCACTGGCCACCTGTCCCAGTGTGGTGTAAGCAACTCTCCCTACTGCCTAGCTGGACCATTCAGCAATTCAGCATGAAGCTGGCTGCTCCATTGATGCCCTGATCCCCTCACAAATATACGTCAGACTAAACTCGGGTGGTTGTCGTCGATTGTATCGACTGATCTAGCTCTTCGTCCATACAGGAATAGGATTATTTGAATTCAGTTTTCGTTCTTCCAGCCTTGCATCCTTCCAGTTAACCTGCCGGTTTGGTATCAGGAGAAGGCAACTATATTGCACTGAATCAATTAGTAAAACTAGTACTACTATAATATTGCAAGGGTTTAGCAGCTTAGCATCAGAGTTTGGCAAGGCATATGGAAGGGATGGCAAATTGATCCAAATCAAATAGCTTAATTTACTTACTCCCTTGGAAATTAATCAGCTGACATGGATCATCGTCATCACTGATGCTGTCATATATGCTATGGTTGCTGTTTCTTGATAATGTGAACAAAATGGTCACCATATATGCCCGTAAAATATCGATGCTCCGTGAGTACAACACAACTAATGAAAAAAAAACATTGGGAAATTAGGAATCAATAAGGACTTGAACAATTATCTAATTGTAAACGTCTTTTAGAAAACGCACTGTTCTTTTCGACCCTCGTAAGCAAAGAAGCTCATTCGTTTGTAAACACTACTAGGATTCAGATATATTTATAGTCACGCTCTCCTCACTCGAGCTGGAATATATAATGATGACTAGCTCTGATGATAATGAAAACTTGTTCTTGACATAGACAGAATGAACAGAATTTTTAGACCAAACTTATTGTACCATATAGGATTAACCACTCACAGCTCATCGGTTCAATAATTGATTCTAGTCTATAGGTTACGCAGCTGATTAATTTGTTTATAGCAACAGGGATGTTTTCCTGCAATGGAAGTAATCAATGTCGAGCAAGCAAGATTGCCACAGCAAAATGGCAGGAGTGGAAAGAGCATGTCTAAGGAAGAATCTTGATTTAGTTACTCCTCTTATGATTAAAATAGATTCAGTCCATCCATATCCAGAAGCCTTGGAGGTGTTCTTCTGCATTTGCCCTGTCCCTCTTGACCATATATAACTGAAGAACTAGCGGCCGTTGCTTGTTTTAGTTATACATGTACACTACACACTTCAAGAGCGAGCACCCTATGTCATTAAGTAAGAGTCACCTAGTTGACTTGCCACAAGTCATTTTCATTTTTTTTTAAGATATGGACACGATGGTCTCATTACGGATTCAAAGAGCAGTTAATTAATCAGGTACATGATTAGTACTAGTAACAAGCAGCCTTTGGCGCCACAGGAGCTTACGAGAATCTAATAACATAGTATCAAATATTATTAATATCTGGTACTCCCTCCGTTTCGGAATGTGCAACGTTTGACCATTCATCTTATTCAAAAAATTATTAAAATATCATTTATTTTGTTTGTGATTTAATTTATTATCCAAAGTACTTTAAGGATGACTTGTTATTTTTTATATTCGCATAATTTTTTTGAATAAGACGAATAATCAAACATTAACACAAAAAAATCGAAACGTCTTATATTATAAAACTGACATTGGTCGAAGCAGTTCTTGTCTGGGCATGTCATTATGTCACATGTACTGTCCACTGCATGATCAGTATCAGACATCCTGGGTTCAAAAAAAAAAAAGTATCAGACATTCTCTAGCTGCAAATGACGGATAAAAACGGAGTGGAAGTGAATGCATGACAGCATGACTAACGTACCCGATACCCCTCATTGTCCCAGTTAATGTGTTGTCATATGTACCCTGAAAATTCTATCTTTTCTACGATAAGCTGACCACTGATCAGACAACGATCGATCTGATGAGATTTAGCTGGTCACTTTCACTACGGGAAACAGGGTGTCTGCCGTGCGCCTGGAGCGCACGGCAAAGCCCCAAATCCGCACGGCAAAGCCTTTGCCGTGCGGTTTTTTCCTATGCGCACGGCAAAGGCTGCACGGCATATAACTGCACGGCAAACAAGCCTTTGCCGTGCGCCATATATCGCGCGCACGGCAAAGATTGTTTGCCGTGCGCCAGGTGCGGCGTACGGCAAAATAAAGTGTCACGGCGCACGACGGCGGGAGGTGACGGCAGGGGGTGACGGCGGCTGGTTACAGCGCCCTTTCACGGCGCGGCGGCGGGCTGTTTGCCGTGCGCCTGCCAGGTGGCGCACGGCAAACACAGAGCAGTTGCCGTGCGTCTGCTGGCAGGC
>CM002487.1:13432501-13528043 GCA_000325765.3 Leersia perrieri
CCGCGTGTTTGCCGTGCGTTGCACTGTTGGCGCACGGCAAAGGTGGTGTTTGCCGTGCGCCCGATATTTGACGCACGGCAAACGGATGCACGCACGGCAAAATACCATTTTCCGGTAGTTGCCTGTTCATGCTGTACCGTGACCGGAGACAGATTAATCACACAAGATCAACAACAGGATGTTGCAGTGCTGTACTGCTTGCCTCACAAACTCGTCACCCTTACGACCGACCGGAGATCATGAACGAAAACAAGTCCTACGAGACAAGCGGCTATAGTAATTTTTAAACATATTTTTAGATAAAGTAGTACAAACATGCATGACGTATATATGAAGTTTTCCTGAACCATGTATGTATATATATATGCAAGAATAATCTGATTAACCCAGAGAGCAAATCTCGCCACACGTTGGAGTCAGCGACGATTACAAAACCGCAAGCTAGTGCCGGGAAGAAGCATACGCGAATGATAGGTGCGCACACTTGAGTATTTGACTTGGATCGAGTTGTTTATGCATCAATCTTGTTAGATATCAGTACTGACATGTTGTCATTCCTAGCCATTCGATATTTATTTACTATATACTCTTGAGTAAGTGAGTAATTAATCACACGTTTTGTTTAATGGAATCGCTAATTGCGTCACACCGGCATGTATACAATGACATTACGTTGCGTCAGCTGGGCCTCCCCTGTCCCTCTACCTGGACGTACCCGATCCGTAATCTGAAGATGGTTAACCGCTGCTTTGCACACGGATGAAATTGTGTGCATGACACGTACGCAGCTTTGATATACTGGCGATTGTTGAAGCTCGAAAGTACTACTCTCGCTAATCAAGTACTCCATTGTGTGCAGGATACTCTCGCTCGGAGGTGGATTTTAAATATTGTTGCATGTCAATGGTTATAAAAATATATGAAAGTTTTATCAAGATCGATATATATGTGGCATATTACTACACAAACATATAAGTTAAAATTTAACTTATACAAGTTGTGGCAACAAATTTAACTTAAACTAGTATACCTGAAAATACAGTTAAATTTGTTTTTTTTTAACTTCTAGAAGTGAAATTTAAATGTGCATGTTTGTGTAGTGGTTTATCATATATTTATCTATCTTGTTAATTTTTTTATAGCTATTTGGATGATATGTGAGAAAACCAGTAAATGTCCCGTATAAAACAGTTTCCTTTCATAAAGTATAAAGTATCTACGTATGGTTTTATGGTGGGGTTGTTTGCTTATTAATTATTACCTATGTCTTAAAATATAGCTTTTTTTAGATTGGATATGGTATTTTCAACCTCTGTCATACATTAGATACATTAGGCGTAAATGTTTCATCCGTTTTAAGACGGAGGAGAAGAAATCCCTGCCGACTACGAATTCGGATCACACAGTTTTAGATGGAGGAGCGTCCGTCCACGAACAAAGGGCCACGCCCTACGGCCGGGAAGAAGAACCGTTCGCATCGGTTGGTGAGCGGCATCACCCGCGCCCGCACGAGTCCCGCGTGACGGCGCGTGGCGGGCTGGCGGCGCGGTTAATTCACAGCTGATCGAGCAAAGAGAGTTCGAGCCGACAACAACCAGCAGAGCAGCAGCCAGCCGCGCGGGGCCGATGTGTAGTACTCCGCATGCAATGCGCCTACCTAGGATGAGTACTCACTACACAGTGTGGAGGCGACGCGACGCGCTGCATGGGCGGCGCGCGCGCATGCCTCGCTGCCAGCCAACCGGCGCTTCCCGTGCATGGCCATCACGTGCACCCCACGCCGCCACCGCCACGGTCCACCACCGTACGTACGTGTCCGCCCTCGCCACACCTCCCTGCTCCCCCCCTCCTCCCGTTCGATCGTTTTGTGTGCCCCCGTCGGTTAATTTCACCCAAATATATCTCCAATTCTCCACTGCCTTTTCACCCCCCCCCCCCCCCCCCCCCAACCAAGCGCCGCTGAAACAGGGAAACAGCCGGCTCACCATAAAGCCCCGACTAGTCGTAGCTGTTTGTGTGCGCGCGTTTGTTCCCGCGGTTGCCGTTTCGGGCCTATAAAAGCCGTGCGCCGCTTCGCCTCCAGTCAAGCCGAAGCGTTGAGCAAAAATTTAAAGAGAGACAGTGGTGAGGTCAATAGTCATGGCGACTACGGAGGTTGACACTGGAAGCTGGCTGCTCTACCTCTCGCTCGCGGCTAAATGCGGCGGCGGCGGTGACGTCGACGGCCAGCCTCCTCACCGCCTTTTCGGATTCCTCCTCGCCTTCGCCGTCGCCGCCCTTCTCACCTCCCTTCTCCACTGGTCCTTCCCCGGTGGCCCAGCCTGGGGCCGCTGGTGGTGGACACGTCGCCGCCTGTCCTCGTCGTCGTCGCCGTCCGTACTCCTTCCTCCCGGGCCGAGGGGTTTTCCCGTGATCGGCAGCATGTGGCTCATGACTGGCCTCGCCCACCGTAAGCTCGCCGCCGCCGCCGCCGCATCGCCGCGGCGGAGGCGGCGTCTGATGGCGTTCTCCCTCGGCGAGACACGCGTCGTCGTGGCGGCGAGCCCGGACGTCGCGAGGGAGATCCTCGGCAGCGCGTCGTTCGCCGACCGACCGGTGAAGGAGTCGGCCTACGGCCTCCTCTTCCACCGCGCCATCGGTTTCGCCCCACACGGAACCTACTGGCGCGCCCTCCGCCGCGTCGCGTCCACCCATCTCTTCTCCCCGTGGCAGGTCTCCGCCTCCGCTCCACAGCGCGCGGTCATCGCTCGCCACATGGTGAACGCCATGAAAAATTCCCCCGGTGGCGTTGAGGTGCGGGGCGTGGTGCGGCGCGCGTCGCTGAACAACGTGATGTGGTCGGTGTTCGGGAGGAGGTACGAGCTGACGACGGGGACGGATTGGGACGACGAGACGCGGGAGCTGAGGGAACTCGTGGACGAAGGGTATGACTTGCTCGGGCAGCTCAACTGGTCGGACCACCTCCCGTGGCTGGCACGATTCGACCTGCAGGGCACGCGCGCCCGGTGCGCCCATCTCGTCCCCCGCGTCAACCGCTTCGTCAGCCGCATCATCGACGAACACAAACACAAGGCGGCGTCTCCGCCCTCGTCCGCTGCTGTGGATTTCACCGACGTCTTGCTCTCGCTGCAGGGCAGCGACAAGCTCGCCCACTCCGACATGGTCGCCGTCCTATGGGTGAGCATCGCATCCAACACAATGTTAATTGATTTTCTGATACGAGCGAGCGAGCTCATCTTTTTTTTAAAAAAAATGGATGGATGCAGGAGATGGTGTTTCGCGGGACGGACACGGTGGCGGTGCTGATCGAGTGGGTGTTAGCCCGGCTGGTGATGCACCAGGACGTGCAGGCCCGGGTGCACGAGGAGCTGGACCGGGTGGTTGGGCTGGACCGGGACGTGACCGAGTCCGACTCGGCCTCGCTCGTTTACCTCCACGCGGTGATCAAGGAGGTGCTCAGGCTGCACCCGCCGGGCCCGCTCCTCTCGTGGGCTCGGCTTGCCACGTCGGACGTACACGTGGATGGGTTCCTGATCCCCGCTGGCACGACGGCAATGGTGAACATGTGGGCCATAGCTCATGACCCTGAAGTGTGGGCTGAGCCGATGGAGTTTCGACCGGAGCGGTTTGTGGGGAATGGGGCGGAGTTCAGTGTTATGGGCTCGGAACTTAGGCTTGCGCCGTTCGGGTCGGGTCGGCGGAGCTGCCCCGGGAAGAGCCTCGCTATGGCCACCGTGGCGTTCTGGCTCGCCACGCTGTTGCACGAGTTCACACTCCTCCCTTCGTCTGACCTGACACGTGGCGTCGACCTGTCGGAGGTGCTGAGGTTGTCGTGTGAGATGGCCGCCCCGCTGGCGGTGACGGCGCGGCCTCGGCGTGTGGTGTGACAACGTGTCATAGCCACGTGGATGGCAGGGGTAGGCTACCTAGTACCACTACCTTGTAGCATATGCTTTTATTTCAGATGCTCCTGCTACTATATATAGGTTGTAAAGTGATGATGCTTTTTGGACGCCTTGGTTAGCCTGCACGGCACAAAAGCCACAAGGGGTATATGCTAGCGAATGAGGTGACTGAGTGTGATATTTTGCTTTGTACTGTTCTTTTGCTAAATATTACCCTCGGGTTTCTCTGTAAATTAGCCACAATGGTATGGAATTGTACATCTATTTTACCCGCTAAGACTCGAATGTGTCCATTTCCTTGCAATGCAGCAATGCTAAGCTGATTAATTGTAAAACCTTGCTTGATTTTGGCTCACACAGGAGTAGTACATGACAAAGAGCAGTCCCTGACAAAACATCTCAACAGTAAGATCAGATTAACAAAAACACCAACATCGTATAATCCAACAAAATGATACATGGCTACAGGAGTTCAGACTAAACCAACCATATCCTGAAGACCCCAGCACTAGATTCTATTCCTTCGGAGTTCACACTGAGTTCAACTACTTACGATTAGTCTGAACTCTGAATCTGAACTATTCCCAGCTTCTCTCTGAGGATGGCATCCGTTTGGACTGTTGGCAGATAGTTTCTTTTAACCGCGGTACATTCCATGAATCTGTGGACAACAACCGGGCAGCCATTCCTACCCAAGCGCGTGCCTCTCTTATCCCCCCCGCCCCACCCATTTGCACTGCCGAAAGTGGCCAAAGCTCTGAAGGCGTCGCTTTTCTCTGGCAGCACAAGTTGAGCGCTACGCTACAACGAAACTGGCTTCTTTGGCAGAGACTGATCGGTGAATCTGACGCACGATGTTTTGTAGCAGGATGTTAAGTTTAAGTCGGCAGAATGTATCACTGTCTCTGCCTCATATGCTGCTTTCTTTCAGGATAAACCAGATGATCGAATTGCCGCGCAATTGTAGCCTATCCATAATCCTTAATGTAGCAGTCAGTTTGACTTCTTGTTATCGCTGAAATGTAGTGTTCAAATAGCGACAATGTAACACAAGGAACAGATAAGGATCATGTCAAGCTTATGATGGATTGTTGGTACACAGTGGCTAAAATTGTTGCAACCAATTACTTCAAGTCGGTTTACTTTTTCACTCATGCATTAAGCCTGATAGTACATCACTAAGACAGTAAGCACTATTGGTAGGAAAATCACATGACAAGTACAGCATATTATTGATGAAAGCACCTAGGGAATGCTCAGGATTCTTTTAACAACTCTGATTAGAAGGTTTCAGCAAGACACTGTATACACAGAGTTTCGACTGAGTCACAAATCCATAATTCAGGAAAAGGATTGATCAAGCTTTTAGTACAGAGATTAAACTCAGCAAACTATCATACTACAACAATTTTTGCTATTGTTATCCGATCTTTGTGTCGCCTTCCCGTATCTCAATTCAAATTTTTGGGTCAGATTAGACAGTATGCAGTTGGAGTTTTGACTGCTAACGACTTGATTGACATATGAAGGCCCCAGCTATACTCTTTTTTTTTTTTGGTTGAGGGAACAGAGAGCTTTATTGATGATTAGAAAACAGGATTACAATCTAGCTGCAACAGTTGCGCAACACAAGCCGGAGCATTATTACAGTTATACAAGTTGCATATCTTCATCAGTATACAGTTGTTTCGATCATTATATGATAGAATACATTTGTTAATGTGCCAAAAAGACGGTTCTACTTCGCTCAAATAAAACAATATTTCAGAGGGTACCGATAGAAGTGAAATTTCAGACAAAAAAGTTAAAATTTGATTAGAGTTTAATTAAATTTGCTTTATAAAATTGAATTTTTGGCCGAAATAATATCGTATCGATGGGATCAAAATTTCAAAATTTCAGAAATTTTGTTCTGAAATATGGAATCCTGCGGAAAGATATAAACATGCAGGAACTACATGGATTGGCAGCAAAGGATATATAATGTCACTTTTATGAAGAAAATCATATCTTAAAGAGTTAGTTGATCAACTATCAGAAAAAAGGGCCTGCATAAAAAGCAAATTGTGTAATTATATTCTAATTTATAGTCTCTAAAAAGGCAGATAAACAACATTCAGAAACAGCAAACGAGAGAGTACTTCTCCAGCAAACTTTTCTCTGAAGAATGTCAAGGAAAGTTAATAAAAAAGCTAGGAGAACTCTAAAGAATATGGTCGAGAAGCGACTGAAATGATGAAACACCAACGTAAGGGCAACATGGAGAGAAAGTTGATGGCCAACATATGGCTGTGTCTAGTGTACTCGGCACAGCGCACACACGCTTTTCTGTACTATGTTCAGTGCATGCAGTACACATGCCACTGAAAAATGCAGTGCTGAATGTTTTTTTAAACTGGAACTCACTGGTGTAATTAAATCGGTCGCTGATCTAGTTGAATTTTCAGAAGTTCTTCATTTTTTTTGCGAAGCATAATGTTTGAATTGGAGATCCATCATCCATGTGTTGATACTAGAAGTTTTCTCGCATTTAGGCACCCAGTGGTTTTGCTTTTCTATCCTGTATCTAATCAGTAGGATCCTTTCAGTGGAAAGCTTTGTCGACAAGCCTATCCGTTTGAGTTCGGACACTAGTACTCCTACTCTATTAAGTCACAAATGCAGCATTCTGACAGTGTAATGTAATCGAGTGAGGTCAGCTCCACTGTTAGGAGCTGTTTGGAACACAGAAATTTTTTTAGAGAAATTTCACAGTAAGATTCAGTCTGAAACGCAGTTCTCATAAGAATTTGGGACAAACTAATTTAATTGTCGTAGAGTACAGAAAATCTTTTTGCCTTTTAAGTAGATGTCCCCTCGTTTCTTGCATGCCATCCAAATGGTGAAATGGTTATGAAAAATTCTGATGCAATACAGATCAATATGTGTTATACCACTTAACAAACATGCAATTTTAAATTAAAAAAACATATCTGAAAAGTCGTTGCACTCCAGATAGTTCAAATATCCTCTTGACAAGAGATTTTTCCGGTGACGCGTCAGCTCAGCGCATGGGCTAATCAAAGCCTATCTCATTACAATCCAGGAGTACTATGTTTCCACTCGAAACATATGTTGCTTCAGCATGATCGATGCATGGTGGAAGAACCAGACATGCAGAGAATCGAACCCAATGCAAGGTAGCAGCTGCATGTTGGATGCTTGGTCACCTGCAAATACTTTCTCAACTCTACTAAAGCTCCAGCTAGTTCCTACTGCACATGCAGTGTACCACCATATCAGCTATTGCACTGGCACCCAGGAGTGATGCACAAAAAAGGTTTCTTGGTTAAAATGATCCCACAATCATACATACAAGAGACTTCCAGTGACATTTATGATCTCTCTGTCCCCCATTGCATTGCACCTCAAATGCAATCCAAATAAACTCAATCACCCATCGTGCATGCAGATAGATAGCCATGTATAGGTGCATAGCCACTGTACTGCCAGTTGAAGCAATGATAGAGCTCATCAGCAAGATGATGAAGTACTAGATATTAGCGGACCAATGACCATGCATGCCAATCCAGAGACCAGATATCAGAATTAAAGCAGCAGATAACCGATACTGTATGCAACAATGCCAAATTTGAATGATCCAACAATGCCAAATTGCACAAGTGATCGAATCACTCATCATCTCCACCATGTGTGTCGGCCTAGATACCTTGACATTTAGGCAGCAACTGGATGCTGCTACTGCACATAGCATGAATGAAAAGCGATCGAAACGAAAGCAACAGTGCTAAAAAAAAAAGAGTGTGTGGGGGAGAGTTGATGAGGCTTCCCTGTCATACAGTTCACCTGCAAGGAGCCCGGATGCACGGTGCCTTGCCGGCTGTCTCGACGTCCGTGTCAGTGCTTGGGAGCTATGCGTACGAGGTGGAGACCGATGTCGCTAGCTAGCTGCCTAGCTCTGCAGATGATGAGCAGATAGAGTTGAGCTGATTAGTTGATGCATGCTCGTACGGGAAATCTTGGTATTCTCCTGTCTCAAAATATAATTACATGAGCAATTTAAATTTGTCTCAAAATACATCTACCTCTACACTCACCTATCCTATCTACATCAAAATACAACTATCCCTCCCACCTATCCTCTTTTCTCAAACAATACAACACTGCATCTCCTCGATCTTAATTTCTTCAGAAAAAACGGCATAAATGCTTATATTTTAAACGGAGGCAGTAGCTACGGATCCTAGTTAGCTTGAGATCTTCAGTGGCGCGTCAGTGCTGGCTGACTCGGCTGTGTCGATCAATCGATCGCTTTTGGTCAGTGAGCTTGATGAGCCGACACTTGCAAAACGATGGGCAGTCGAGGTCGATCTTACTCTCGACGGTGCGTGCTCATACGCATATACTACTGCTATTAAATATCCATACTTTGTTACAGATAAAATATATATTAATATTGGCTAAAACAAATAGGAGTATTTTTTATGATGTGTTATCAATTTTTCTTATACAAAATTGTCTCCTTAATTTGGATTTATATATGAATATTCATCTAAGTTTAACTGGTTTTTTTAATATCAACAAGTTTAAGGACTAAATTATAAAAATACAATGAGGGTTAGTGGTGGTGGCAGATCCACTCCACCACTGTTCCTTTTTATAGGAGTGTAGTTATGAATTCTTTATCAGGGTTGACGTTACCACTGTAATCCGGGAACCGCGCTCGGTAAGGCTTGTGTATTTTTTCCTCCTAAATTCAATTTTATAAAAAAAAGGGAAAAAAATATAAAAAAATCCATCAAGCATAACCTACTTTATATTATAGCATTCTGAACGAAAAAAACAAGAGATAGGCCGAGAGATTTCCACTTTGTATAAATGTAAAAAAAATATAGCAAAGGTTACATAAAAAGTTTTAGGCAATAAAAATATTTTTCTACAGATATCCATAATGTTATTGAATTTTTATAATTTCCTAAAATGTTTACTACTATATTTTATATAAAAAATATTGACAAAGTGAGTATAACTCAACTGGTTAGGTACCAAATGGAAGAGATGCAATCCTGTAGTTGACATGGGTGCTCGTATTTATGACTAATATTCTTTTAATGATCGATGACGTACCCATCAACAACGAGTCTCATGCGGTGACTTCATCAATTTCAAGATTTAACATGTCAGTCTTCTATCCTTACATGGATAGTATATGCATGGGTGAGTATACACGTGTTTGTGTGCGTTGCATTAAAGAAGTTTTGCAATTTTTTCTTTTTAGTTTCAACACGCTGCAATTATCGCGTGATAACCGTGTATTACCTCGTAAAGTTCAAATTCAAATTTTTGGTAAACGTCCACCTGGCGGAAACGTCAACCTTGATTCTTATTTCTTCCTCGTTTTGAAACATCTGTCATCACTGACTAGCAATCGCTAGGTACTTGGTTAGTAGGATATATACTCTCTGTCCTTTCTTATATACATAGTTTGTTTCACTGGGACAAATGTTTGATCTATAATTTTTTATTAAGATATTAGTTGTGATATTAAAAAGTATAGTAGTAGGAGAGCATTCACAAATATAAATCTAATAACATTAATTTTATATCATAAAAATAAATTTATAATAGAAAAATTATTGGTCAAACTATTGTCACAACGAAACAACCTGAGCCATGTATTTTAGGACCGAGTGAGTAGTGAATAAAATTGTTTGTTGTTCTTTTTTTTGAAAAGAAAAGGAGATGTCAAAGTTTGAGGATAATAGTTATATCTTTATTGGAAAAAGGAGAGAATATGTCTATTATTTTTTATTAAATTAAAATCTAAAATAACTTGTTTTTAAAAATAAGCCAATAAGTGATAGATACTCATAGCACAACAATTGCTCCTGGCATGAAATGGCAACAATTGGTACGCCATAGTTTTACTCCCTCCGTTCAAAACTATAAATATAGGATGTGATGTGATTATAAGTGTATAAAAAGATTAGTAAAAAATATATAAAAAATCAATTTTACTCTAGTGGATCACTTAACTCAATAAACTATTTTTAACTCATTTTACACCTTGTACTATTAAAAATTGTCCACTTTACCTTAACAATATTTCCCTTTTTTGACATAATTTGTGATGAGATTGTGTGGAGCTAAAGACAACACCATTATCAAAGGTCTAAAATATTTTCATTTTTACAACTGCTTACTTAAACTTTTAAATTCTAATATTTAAATTGGTGTTACATTCTTCTAATCAGAAAAAAATGATTAAAAATGTAAAAAAAATCTTGACATGTCAGTCATCATGAATCTATATATCCTACCAAACTTCAGTAAAAAAAACTTGTATAGAGATAAAATAAAAAAAAAGAAATATTGTTATCGCGTAAAGTAAGCCATTTTATTAGTTCATGGTGCAAAATGAGAAAAAAATATGTTAGTGGTTAAGTGATCCAGTGAAATGGTTGAGGGGAGTAAATTAATTTTTTTCCAAAATAAAATGATTCTCTAGGTGATTCATTTTTTCCCAAAGTTTTACGGCATACAAAGTTTTCCAAAATAATATGTAACTTTTAAATAATACCCCGTAAAAGTTTGTACACCACATTTAAAAGTTGAAATATGAATCTGACAACAAAGTTATGCCCTGCGGAAAATTGTGGCTACCCCAACATGGAGAGCTTTATCTTAGGCAGGCATGATCGGTCACATCCAAGTATGCTTCATCGTACGATTTGATATGTTCCTTCTCTTCTCACTAAGGGCGCAATTCAACATGCGGCAGAAAGAAGATACTCTCTTGGAGGAGCAATCATACATTGATAGACTGCTAGGAGAGAGCTGTGCCTTTTGTTTGAGATCGATGTTTAGTTTCTTACTTCATGAAACTCCTAGAAATGTGAGATATAGGATATTAGTATTACTAAAATTGTTATTAACCTTAAAAAAATTTGAGGCTAAACCTGTGTGCTAATTGCCAGGTCCTTGAGCATATGGAGTTCTCTAAACTTAAAAATTCAATCTGCCCCCAAATTTGTATCTAGGGGGGCGCTGTTTGGAATCCCCGGAATTTCTCAAGAATCGATTCATTATTTATCGCAATAATTGGAAACTCTGAATTTGTAACCGAGGACTTGTTGATTTCTAATTTGAACGTCTAACTTATGAATGAGAGTGGAACAATTGCAGAATTTGGACAAATAGGATGAGCCAGACCAATTCAACAAGCTGAAGTTCTTTATTACTACTATTCTAATAATCTAATGGAAGGCAAAATCCATCCTTTGTATAGACAAATAAATTTTTTAATCTGGCCTCTTCATAAAATATTTACAAAATCATCCATAATTATAAAGTTTTATACATAGGCTAGTGACCAATGCTAGCTTATAGAACTTGTTTAATTCAAACTTAAATTAAAACCATCTAAACACAAAGCCTACTAATAAACATCCGTCCATATTATTTTTCAAGTGGTCATTCGATGAAAATAGTCCAAAGTGGCAATATCAAGATGGCAAAGGTGACAACGAAATGGGTGGCGTCTTATCAATTGCAACACAAAATTGAGTGGCATATTCTCAATTTTCTCACACATACCTAATCACAAACAGAGGATCTGTGCTCTCAAAAAGATTAAAAGGAAAAAAGATTAAAAGGAACATACTTTCAAGGGAAAATATTTTTGTTAACCATAACCATGCTATACTCACTAATGGTACTTTCGAAAATTACTGTTAATCACAGCAAAAGGAGAATTAACGCGTCTTTTAAAGTTTATAATTGAAATTTCTGTGTTCTCATATGCAAATTAAGCATGCTGGAAGCACACCAAAATAATAGGTTCAAACTAAAATACGACACCGGTGGTCAACTCATTTTTTCCTGGTTTTTTGCCGAGATTTTCCTGCATAAAGGATTAAAATATTGTCAGGCTAGAATTTACTTGCAATGCTGCTCCCAATTGTCAAAAAAGGAACAGATGGGTGCGTTTTGAAGCCAAATGTTTAGAAAGGATATAGATAAAGTCATAAAACAATTTAGTTCCCACATAAACAAGGAACCTTTCACACATCCTAAACAAAGCCTAAATTATTGGATATTATGATATGATAGACCATACACAGATATACCTTCCAATGAAAAAAAAAAAATCTGTCCGTGCTATAACAGGTTAAACAATGAATAGTAGTCTGCAGAGCCTCAGTGACATCAGGCAGCATTGCCGATCTTCGTATGTGAGGACACTCGAGTCCTCACTCTTTTAAGTTACAACAATCTCTATACTTAGAAGTGGGTTCTAATGTTCTAGTATGCCGGTAGGAACTACAGGGAACATAACATTTTTAGCAAGCAGCAAAGAAACCCCCCAAAAAATGTCGAGGTTTATGTTTGTTCTACCGCAAGAACAAAGAGAAATGCATCCTTCGGATCAGATTTTGTCGTGAAAGTTAACAACCAGGTCATGTGCATCGTCCAGTAGCCTCCAGACGTCTAGCTGCCCAGCCATGCTATTGCATTCTCGCAATATCTCATCCATGCTACTATACTTCTCAATTATCAGCTTCCTCCTCTGGAGGACACAGGCTGCAATGGCATAAAGCAACAAGTCATCGGTTGGTGGAGCGCGCAACCTTATTTTTGCCCAGGTGGATCTCCCAATACCAGCTCGAATTGCCGCCTGATCAGCCCACATAACCTCCCAAAGGCATACAGTCTGCTCAAAAGTGAGCTCCCTCCTGAAGAGAACCACTACCATTCTGTACACAAAGAAGCAGTCCTCAGCTTGCAACTTCTGGAGGTGTTTGTATAGGTGTGAATCTTTACGCTTGATAATCTGAGAGACAATCTTCAACTGGCTTCTTATTCCAACCTCATCAAGCCTAAAGTTGTGCCTGGCTTTCCTCATGAAACCCACAAAGCACCAAAACGCCTCATCATCCTCCTCCATCACTGCAATTATTGGGGATAAAAGATCACTCATACCTTGACAGTAACCAATTTCTGGATCATAGACTGCATAGGCTTCAAGAAGCCCCACTAATCGAGCAGCATGATAGATCATACAGGGATCTAGATGGTCATAATCTCTCAACCCAACAGATACCGCACATTGCAACGCCGTCTCTTTAGAAATTTCAGCCTGGTTGCGAGAGAACAAAATCCATTCTGTGTTTGCCCTGATAGCATCCAACCTTATAATGCGCTGCCACGTGGAAAAATCCTCTGAAGTTTTGCTAGACTTAAAAAAGTCTGCCTTGAATGAAGTGGTCCTGGTAAATTTAGGATCGGGATCACAATTCTCCTCACCAGACAGAGATATCCTTCCAGGATCATCTTCATCAGATGATTCAGAATCCGAAGATTCTGACTCGGGTATGCAAGGATCTATAAAATTAAACTCACATGTGTCTTCTTCCATACATTCTATAACAGTGCACATTGAGTTGTCCGGCTGTTCAGGCTCACTGTTTTCAGGTTTCAGTTCCTCGAGTGACACAGAAGCCCTTGCAACATTGACATCTTCAAAACAAGGTGATTCTGATCCTTCAGTACTACACCCTAGACCAGTACACTCATCATTATTTTCATTTATAACTTTCAGCCCATTTCCTTTGTAGCAATTCAGAATTTGCTGGCACTGTCGCCTCAGTTTTTCATACTCTTTCCTGAACCAAAAACCATGTCAAAATAAAATCTTATCAGATTAGAGACGATATAATCACATTTAGAACATCATAGTCTGATTCTCTTTAGGTGATTGCACATTAACAGTACCAACCAGCTAATCAGGGATCTTATGTCAAACCCTAATGCCTGGGTTTTTACTGTTTCTTGGTGGAAACACAGTAGAATGAACAAAATGCTATTCAGCCCAAGAGTAATGAATATGTTACCTTTTCTTGATCTTGATGGTATTCCTTTCCTCTTCAGAGCTATTTAATTCATAGCTGCACAAAAGAACGGACAAGATCAATCTCTTGGTTTGAAGATACACTGAACATATTAAACACAACCCAACAATCTGGACAGATTGTATGACATCAAGCCATACAATAATCACAAACACCAAAACCAAACTAGCAAAAGTGTATGGAGGTATTAATTATCTGGATTCAAGAACTAAAAACAGCATAATTATAGTATTGTCATGAAGAACTATCCCAACTAATTGATAATCCTAAATATTGTCTTAATGGGAAATACACCCTCTGTTTCAAGATATAAGGTGCATTATTTTTGTTAGGGCAAGGCTTTGACCAGCAATCGCTCTATTAAAATATTATTTACGTTATACAAAAGCATTATGACAAGAAAGTTCTGTACTTTTGAATACAGAATTACAGATATATAGATTCAACTTTGTGTCATAAATAAAAATATATTATAATATATTAGTTGTTGGTCAAATTCTTGTCCCGACGAAACAAAATACACCTTATATTTTGGCATGGAGGGAGTAGTAAGGAAGGACACTACAGAGACATGCATAATGGCCCATGTCTAGGTGATATGGAAAGCCTTTATACTATGGAAAATGTCCACACAAAATGTAGTTTTATTTACCAACTAGGCGCTGGAGTACTATGGTAAGTCTTTGTGCCTGTAGGTGCAACAGTGCAACCTCAAACTCGGTCAAAGAAATGAAGGCTTACAAGTTACAAATTTCTCCCTTTGTCACAAATCACTCGTCTTATTAAAAAATTTATAGAAGTATCATTTCTTTTGTTTGTGACTTACTTTATTATTAAAGTATTTTAAGCATGACATATCTTCTTTATATACATATACTAAATTTTATAATAAGACGAATAGTCAAACGTTACGAACAAAAGTCAACAGCGTTAAGTAATTTGGGACGGAGGGAGTACTAGATAGAGAGATTAAGAAAGAGAACTCACACTCCTAGTAGGAAGGGCCAAACTTCAGCCCTGATTCCTGGTTCAATGCCCTGGCACAACAGAAAAAAGGTCAGTAGGTTTAATTAGACTGTAAGATGCAAAACATGTTCTCTTCAATAGTATATATACCTAAATCTTTATGAAAACAAAATGATAGGCAAGTATACCTATATACACATGCAGGACATCCATACAAATGGATAATCATACTTACCCCGCTGCGAACTTTCTTCAGAAACTTCTTTCCTCCATCACGAAGCTTCCCATTAGCAGAAAACAGACTTTCCCATTGTTGACGAGAAAGTGCTCGTTTTCTTTTCCTTCGAGACCATGGAGACTTAATTCCACCCCTGGAAGAGGATTAGAGAACGGATTCAGAAAATGGAGCAGCTAGAAAGATATGCTCAATAGAAGATAAAACTACCATACCAACAGACAGACTAATTGATTAAATACAGTCCTAACATATTGCGGAATCATGATGTATTAGTTGGTTTCCAAGGTAGCATCAAAAGAGGGAATGCTCGAGCCCTCATCAATGCCAATTCACATATTATTTGAATGCACACGAAAGGTTTGATTATTACATGAATGAGAAAAACGAACTCATAGACAAATATAATTAATTTACCAGACAACTTAAAACAGAAAAAATTTCCACACAGTAGTTGTTTTGAAATGCTATAAAGAACATAATTGTGCAATGTACATGTCAAGTTCATTATCAACTGCATGGACCAGTTTTAATCAGGTGGTTATGCTCCACCATATTCTGTGCTGACCATATATAGACAACTGATACATACATTGATCAAGAGGCATGTATCAGACAATATTATCCAATCTGTGGATGATACACAGTAAGAGGTTATAGGCTATCAAAAGCAAGCATTGTCAACATCAGTTCCTATAACACTATATATATGCGAAAACGAAAGCTGAAATCAAACAACAGGTGTATCATCTCAAAAATCGTGGCTTACAGTGAAATGTAATTTCAGGCGAGTAAAACTATCCAACTCATGGAAAGATATTCAACTTTTAGGTAGCATTTACAGTGTGGTAGCTTCACACCCTAACCAAAAGGAGACATGAACACCCACTATTATTCTATGAAACTATGTTTGCTACCTAAGGTGACAGGGTCAACTTTCAAGATCCTACATACCATGCCATGTAACATTAAGAAACAATAACAAAGAAAAACATAAAGCACATAATTGAAGACAGTAGCAAGCTGCCATGAAACCATCAATGGAATTACAGCATGAACAGATCCTGAGGCAATTGTGCAAGCTACATTGAGCACTAACACTCTCACTAAACTAGGACAAAAGAACTTAGATAATTCGCCCCCCAAAAGGAGGCACCTTCAGAGTAAGCATACCACTCTGCAAACAGAATCTGCGATCTCCTTGTGCTAACAAACCAAATTCCTTCATTATCTAAAAAAAACAAATATCCTTACTACCATATCAGATTGAACACAATCGATTCACTCTTCAGTAGCTGGCATCCTCAGTTTGTATTTCAGGACAAAACGCTCCTGCATGAAGTAGGAATTGCTAGCACACACAAATAAGCCAATCTGTCCTCTACGTTTCAGTGCACTCTAAGCTGCAATCCAAAACTTGATTGGATCGAAGCACATAAAACCATGACTTGAGCACCTAAGCAACCTCCAGACCCCCAATTAGATCAGAACAAGTTAGGCTAGACTCCACAGCAGCAGATCAAAAGCGCCCAAAAGGAAAAGACTACGTTATCACTAAAAATGAGTCATTTTTACTCCTACAGAGAGCCCCTTCCACCAATCGGAAGGAGAGAACCCACCGATCCGAGTGCGGCGACGACGGGGCGGGCGCCGGCGAGGACGACGATGAAGCGGCGGCCGCGGAGGCAGACACCAGCGCAACGGAGCTCCCCGCCGAGGCAGCCGCCGCCGAGGAAGACGAAGACGAAGACGACGACGCCGCGGCGACGAGCAGCGACCGTAGGTGGATCCACGAAGACGACGGCGGCGACGACGCGGCCGTCGGCGACGAGGACGACGACGACGGAGAGGACGAGGTGCTGGATCGCCGCAGCGCCTTCATGTCCCCCCTTTCCCCTCTCTCTCTCTCTCTCTCTCTCTCTCTCACCCACCCACCAAACTCCCCAAACCCACCCACTTCCCTCCTCCTCCGCCCCGCCACTACCAGCGCCACCACTCCCCCGGTCCCCACCACTCCATCTCCTCCTCCTCCTCCTCCGCCGCCGCCGCCGCAGGATCTCGCCGCCGCCGTGTGCTGCCGGTTAAAAATTCGATTTTTTCCCCCTCTATCGCCTTTAACTTGTCTCTTTAAGCTCGTAGCGAAGAGACAGAAGACAGAGAGAGAAAAGGAGGCTGCATGTGACGCCAATAAAGCCACACAGACACACACAACACAAAACCGAAGAGAGAGGAGAGAGTGGGTGGGTGCCGTGCGCGTTTAAACGGGCCTTGCTCCGACCTGCCATGTGGGCCCCACCGACCGTCCTCCCCGTGGAGGGCCCAGGCGTCAGTGGCCTGAGCTGACGGCGGGGCCCACCACATCCATGGATCTGTAATAACATCTGTTCATCCGTTTGAAACTTTGCAATTCCGAGGAAATTTTGGTAGGAAATGGAGAACTGGAAGTGAAGTGCTGCATGATTTGAAGAATTAATTCAAAGTGGGGATGGAGTAGGATTTTTTTTGGGTTTTTTTTTGTTGTGTTTTTTATATGATTATCTAGCATGGATTGGAAGGATGGAAACTGGGTTGGTTGACCTGCAAAATTGTTCTTAGTTTGCCACTATTTTTATTTTTTATTTTTATTCTATGATTGCCTCCCGTGCAGAGATTAGTTGAGTGTATTTTAACTCAACTCGAAACGTTTAAATACGGGTTTTGATAGACTGTAGTGGTCTAAATATTTGGCTAAAAGGTGTGTACTTGAGATGCTAAATGTTGAGTGAACCATTCAGAGTGGACCAAATCCACACGGTTCTATCCAGGAGAAGAAGTTTATGAGAAAATCCCAACCACTAATTAACAATTTGCCTAACCTAATCCTGCACTGATCTCATGTAGGTCAATGTACGTGTGAACTATAAAATGGCATGGGCTTCGCCAAGACGTATTGACCTGTGACCTGACACGTTTAGCTCATGGAAGATCTCACCTTGTCAACGGATCAAAGATGCTCCAAAATACGAAGAAAAAATTGGAGAATATTTCGCTTGGACCGAGTCGACCGACTCTTTGAACAAGTCGTCAAATAATTCAACGATACAATCAAATTAACAACCATACGCATTATCCATGTAGATGAGAAAATCCTATGATAATAACCTGCGTATTTCTCATGTAAATGGCTGTAAATTTATACAGGAGTTCATGTATGTAATTAGCAAGTGTATTGGAATTGTATAATATTTTTCGTATTTAAGAGATTGCGGATCTAAAAGATTTTAGTACGCATGGTTAGAATTAATAAAGCAAGGCCAAAAAAGAACAAAACCTTATACGTAAAAGCAAATTGATCGGTCAGGTCTGTCCGGCAATCATAACCACTCCATTTTTTTTTCTGCACTGGTCGTATCTTTCACGAACACCTTTACTTTACTCTTCCCTTTATCGATGGTTGCGAAAAATGAGGATCTCTTCTTCTACCATCTGTTAACAATTCTCCATATTGCAATGCAGATAAATTCAGTACAATAAGTCACCATTTGCAATTAAAGAATTTCAACATAATCTTACATGAGACAGTTCAATATGCAAATAAGAAACATTATCTCAAATCTTAATCACTAGAGAATGTGGCGAAGCATACAAATTGGAGTTTTTTTTGGGGGGTGGGGGGCAACAGTAGCAACGACAAAGTAACTCATGCCGTGATGAGCAACGTGTCGCCCAGGCCAAGATCAGGTTCTGAATCTTCAGTTTTATTTATCTGAACAAAAGCCTTCTTATTTCCACACCATGATGAGCTCTAACGTGGCCAAAGGTTGATTCTTTTTTTGAACGAAAAGCCAAGATTAGATTTTTAAGAGTTCCCTAGATTCTAGGCCATGTTCTTTTGCTCCATGCTCATGTGAGGCTTGAGAAGAGGGTCACATGAACCGGGCGAGGTTAGGTACTACTTGCTGCAAACTGGAGTGGCAGAAACTTTTACTGGAGCAGCTCATGGCATCATGTGCTGTGTTGCTGCTCGTGGGATTTTTGCTTGGACTGGGAGGATGCATATGGATGGATGGGAGCAATGCAGATGACGCATGAGGAGGAGGACCATGGCTGCAAATGGCCGAAATGGGCGGTGCGGCGACTGGCCGGCTGAAAGCCCGTGGCAGCACGGATGGTCCATCCATCATCTTCCTGCATTCATTCGCAACGTGTGTGTCCACCGGTTGGGCTGCCAAATCATATGAGCGCCTTTGTCCGAAAACGCCACATCTAATTAGGGCTCCTTTAGAACGTATGGAATTTCTAAAAAAATTTCATAGGAATTGCTCTCTCCATCTCAACAATATTTTGACGTTGGGAGTACTCCCAACGTCAAATATTATTGACAGGGAGAGTAGTTCAATCCTCATGAAATTCTTCCCTTTGTTACTAAGGGTGTTAATAGTGCTCAAAATGTGAACGTGTACGAGAACTTGCCAGAAATGTACTGAGGTCAGTATCGGACAGCATAACTAATGCGTGATTTATGTTGGGTAGAAGGGACATGTTGCTACTCAATCCTGAGTTCCCTACATTGAACGTACAGCGCTTTAGGCTGCTGCCTGAGTAAATTCATCTTCGTGCAGTACAGCGTCAAAATATAAATCTTATAGCTCAACCTGTAGACTAACTATGCATAAGCAAAATCCTTGCGATGTACAGGCAGTTGAACAGAACTATGAGAGCAAAATTGGAACCGATCTGAAATGCAAATGCATTACACAGATATGCATTGTCTATGGATGGAACAATATAACAGTAACTAACCATCATAGGTATTGACAAGTGCCAACTGACCTGAATATTTCCAATGCAACGCCCAAATGAGATTATTAACTCAAGTGGAAACTGAAGGTACTCGTAATACATACTCTGAATAAGACTCTGAATAATACAAAACTGCATGTAGAACTGAACTATGCACTTATGCAGGTCCTCTCCTCCGGCCGGTTCTGGGTCCTTTATTCAAGATAGATGCTCCAAGATTGTATCACAATGATCTTGCTTTGTCCAGCAACATTGGCATCAATACAATAATTGAACCAATTGAAATCTGTCTTGTATTGAAACCATGTGTACGAAGAACACGCACCAGATGAGTTCTCCATCTGAATATGCAGGATATGCAGATCAGTTGATCCTGGTTAATTAACAACACATATTTAACAAATATAAACTCTTGAGTAATGCCTGGGAAAGGTTATTTACTAAGCATCGAGTGTCTCAGACACATCGCTCTGAACATATACAACATAAATGCTCAGGTTTTCCTTACAACTGATCCATAAAGGAGTAACACAACTACGCAGGCCCCTGGATCTTTATTTAAGATTGAAAAAAAGCAGTAAGCTTCAATCATCATGGTCTTCAGTTATTCTGTAACATAGACACTGCTGGCTTGTCAGTGAACCAAGTAAATTCCCCATCTTGAAGTACAGCCATTTCAACAGGCAGCAAATCAGACGAAGTTTGCTTGTCTGAAAGTGCTTTCTGCACTGCACCAGCTTTCCCAGCTCCAGTGACCACCATTGCGACATATGCAGACGAGTTGATCACGGGGAATGTAAATGTAATTCTCTCGGGTGGTGGCTTTGGAGAATCCTTGATGTAGGTGACCCACTTCTGGTTCTCATTAACAAGAGGGTGGCCAGGAAAGAGAGATGCAATATGGCCATCAGGGCCCATTCCCAGAAGCATGACATCAAACCGAGGAAATCCAGTTGATTGTGACATTGCAATCACACCATTCTTGACAAGTTGTTTTAAGCAAGTTTCATAGTCATCTGCTGCTCCCTCAGCTGACAGTGCATCGTTTATAGCATAAACTTGGCCAGTAGGAATTGGAACCTACAAAATTGAATGGTGGAACCTAGTTAAGTACTACTGAGTTCTGAATACACAACAAAAAGATTTACTCACAACCGGAAAACTGGTGGAAATGCAATAAGTAGACATAAGAATGCATCTCGGGTCACCTCTTCAACTTCTCATCTAAATATTCGCAGTTGCATACAGTCATGATGTCATTGGCCATTTCTCACCAAAACCAATATAGTAAAATAGTATCATTTTACAGTATATATCAAGAGGTTGGTATATATTTGAGAACTGAGAATGAATACAGGTGGACAGGTTATAAAAGCCATGCAGATATTTGCAAACCATGGATGAAGATTTAGCAAAAGGATTTTATCTTGATTGTAACATCTCTATCTGTATGGTGTTTTTGTTTACTATCTTGTCAGATGTTTGCTATTAGTTGGAGTTATTTAAACTGAAACTTTGTAATAAGTGGCTATAGGTTCCTTGAACCAAAGGCCGGATTGTTTATCCTTTATCTAAAAAAACTAATAGCTCACTGCCCACTGTCGAATAAAGTGTTTCATCACAACATTTTTATGCTTATAACTCACAGGGAGCCCAGTAGAGGTTGTGTAAACTGGATGAGATACACTAACATTTTCAGTTCTTATTAGACTCTTATCCTTTAGAAAACAAACAAGAGAAATAATGCGATCACTTCTGATAAGCACGGAAACCTGAATCTGTTCTTCACAATAGTTCATTGTTTTCATCTCCACTTAACCCAGGCATTACCAGAGTTCAATTCTCGAATGACTTTCCATCACTAAACCACGAAATACTGTGATTTCCAATATCCCAAACAGATCATGGAGAAGGCCTAAACAAACTAAAACAATCTCATAGTTCACGGAGAACAGTTACCTTGGAGAGAAACCCATCCAAGGCGAGCTTGTAGTTGCTATCATCATGATCCTTGGGCACCACCCTCTCGTCCACCCAGAACACATGCCACTTGCTCCAATCCACAGAATCCAGGTACGGCGGCTCCGCGAGCTTCCTGCGCGACCACCAACGGCGAAGAGATCCCTTACGCGATCGATCCGAGAAATCCGGACGAAAACCAACAAATTAACCCAGCCAATCGATCAGTAAATAAATCACCTGATGTTCTTGATGAGGGATCCGCCGGAGAGCACGACGGTGAAGGCGCCCCTCTCGGCGGCGAACTTTCCCGACAGCTCCGCCGTGTACTTCGCCAGTGACACCGCGAGTTCCTCCTCGGCGTCGAAGATGAGCAGCTTCTTCTTCGACCCGGTGGCGTCGGTGGCCATCGCGGCGGCGAGGCGCTGCGATCCTGGACGCCGACGGCGAGCGGCGGCGGGTGGGGAAAAGGGGAGGACGGGAGGGCGAAGCGGCGGCGGCGGCGGCGACGGACATGGAGGTGGTGCGTTATAAGAGGGGAGGTGAGTGGTTAGGGGGTAGAGTGACAGGTGGATGGAGAGGCGTGACGCATTTTGCACCGTTCAGATCGAGATGGACGGCTTGGATGCGGAGATCTCGAGAAGGAATAAACGCCAAAACCTGGAGAATAATGATAATACATATAGTACGCTTCTTGTTTGAAAAGCGAGAAAAAAATATTTAGCAGAGCATGATGGGATATTTTGGATTGGAAGAATTTCATAATATTTGTGTAGGATTTGAATCCTTGCGATTTTTTTTTTGTAAGAGGTCATTTGGAAGAAAGAACAGGATGTCCAAATTTAAATTCATATATGGATTGATCTCCTTCGCCCCGAATTCTACAAGGAGAAAATATGAGAGTAAACCTCATGTTTTAGTTTCGTTTGAGGAAGTCCAATGCACTCTCTCCCTGGTCTCTCTAATTTCTCTCAATCACAAACATTTTCCTTTAAAATTTTGTGTCTGTTTCATGCGAACCATCTAAAGAAACCGAACTACTAGTATTTTTTTTATGTTTTAGAATCATATGTGTGATAAAATATTTCAGTTTTAATGTTCCTAAGTTTTTATAATCTTGCGCCTGAAAGGAGCCTTGACGGACTTTTAAGGGAAATTTGTAAAAATGGAATCTGTCGGAGGAAAAAAAATCCTTCAAGAGATGGTAGGATTGCTTCAAAGGAATTTGAAACACAGAAAATTTCTTCCACATTTTCGGAATTTTAGGCTTTAGCAAAGAGGTTTAACGTCATCCTTATAGTTCCTTTAAAAGTTTTGATATATGTTTTTAATCCTGTCTCCTTTCTCTCCCTATTAAATCAACATATAATCTTGAATCCCATATACTTTTCCAGTCATACATCCAACACAGCTACTTTTTGTGAATTCCTATTCCTGTGCTTTTGTTTCCTATAGGCTTCAGTAAGCCACAGCCAGGGGCGGAGGCAGGCTTGGCCGGGAGGGGGGCTCATCCTCTTCTTCCTTCCCTCTCCCCTTTTCTCCAAAGGATCCAGCGGGGTAGGGGGTGCTCGAGCCCCCCTTGCCCCCACGCTAGATCCGTCCCTGGCCATAGCATTCTAACAGTACATATTCCTATTCCGTGTTTGTTTAGATTCATGTTATTCACCATTGTTTTGTTGTTGGCTTATAAGCCGCAACCAAATTTATTTTTAAAAAATATTTTTAAAGTCAATTTCAAGGTTTTCATCGTGGTTTTTTTTTTCAACCTTAGATTTCAAATTGCAAATAATACAATGTAAAAATTTTACCCATAAATTCTTTTTGTTGCTTGTTCATGTGGCTACGGTTTATTATAATGAGTGAAACAACCGCACTGCAAATGAGCCTTTTAAAGATTTCAAATAAAAAAAATAATATGTGGAGCGACACATTTGATCCTTGAGATTCTTATAAGTTCATATAGTTTTCCATCCGTTGTTTTAGTGTAGGCAATATGGGGAATTGCTATAAGAATCAATAAAATATAGGTAAAGATAAACGGGAAAATATTTCACATTCCCCCTTGTATGGCCACTTGTCATTTGTCAACTACAATAAACATTATACATAAGTCTACCACGTGAAAATAGTGGAATATTAGTCAGCTTGAACCCCAAATCCCTAACTTGATGAATCTTGAGGATAAAAATAAGAGCAAAGTAAGGTGAATCTTATCTGTGTTTGTGAGTTTTGCCTCATCCGTTATATGCTCGTTAATTTTTTGTACCATGCATACTCTATATGGGTGGTTCAACATGTGAAGAATGGAAAAGAAAATTTAGGTACTACTACATTACAATTATAAAATTCGCTGAACACTGATATAGTGATATTTGAAGGGGGTTACGTAGAAGAACCCCACCCCACCACAATGATATGTGCATTTCTCGTCCCCTGGGTGTATCAGGCAGGTTCATGTAGTTCTGTTCCAATTTAAGATTGGACCAGCCCAACAATTATTTAATGTAACTAGGCTTGCATGCAGCCCAATTAACACATACAGTACCTCTATGCCTGCCACTCTGCTGCATGCAAAGTGTACGTCATAATTAACTGAAGCCGTATGTACGTAGTTTAATTTTGAACCTTTTCTTAGGAGAAGTTGATACGAAGTTCTGAACCGTTTGCTGAGAACTACTACGAAAATTCAGATACTAGTATCCATCCATCCAGAGGCCAATTTTCACATAAGATAGAGATAAACACACAAAGACTTTGTTTCGCGACAGAAGGCATCTTTGCTTTGTAGAGGCGCACAAAGCAGTGTTGCATCATCGTCACTCCTCTGTTACCATAGAAACAGAATCCATCTGTGCAGTGGTGCATCATCGTCCGCCCTCTGTAACCATAGAAACAGAATCCATCAGTGCGTTGCAAAGATTTCAAGGACATCCCCAGATCTACGAGAAGGCCACATCATCAGTTAGTGGCAGTGACTGTCAAGTGTCGATCAGTGTACACCACTCAAAACATATGACTCGAAATTCATTAGCAACTGGGTAACCTTTGAACTTACTACGAGAATTGAACTATTTCATGTGAAATTCCCTGCCTTTGCGAGATGAGGATGACATAAGAAGGCCTAGCCAAATAGAAGAACGAGAGTTCTTTTCAGTCCATTGGCTAAATTTTTTCTTGTTTTTCGTTAGCACGCCTTTTAAACTGCTAAACGGTGTGTTTTGTGAGAAAACTTTCTATTAGAAGTTGTTTTTAAAAAATCAAATAAATTCATGGGTCAAACTTTTTATAATTAATACTCAATTTGCTATATATTGATTATATTTCTCGTTTTGCGTTCGGCTAGTACTCCCTCGGTCTCAAATATATAAGTACCTATTCTATTTTTTGATGAAATTAAGATTTAGGTGAGGGAGCGTTGTGATTGATTGAGAGAAAAAAAGTAGACGAGAAAATTTAATGGGGGATAGTTGTGATTAGTGAAGATATGGTAGATGAGGGTAAAAGTAATTATATTTTAAGACAAATTTAAATTTTTCTGGTGGTTGTATTTTAAGACGGGGGGGAGTAATCCGTTTTCACACTCTGTCTAGATCTCGCCAAGAGGAAGAAGAAGCTGGCCATCAGTGTTGAGATCTTGAGATCCGCCATGATGAGGGGATACCCAACCGAAGCTCGACACGGCGCCCACAGATGAGAGAGCACACTTTTTGCTGGTTTTTATCGATCGGTCTGCTCCCGTCTCGATCGATCGATGGCGAGACGGGAACGAACAGCAACGTGGAGCAGCAGCAGGCAGAAGGATGTGATCATATGAGCTTCACGCGTCGATGCTTACCTTTACGCTTACAACCATCGGCTGCCATTCCGCTAGCTGCTCTGCTTTGGCAGTTTCGCCTTGTTGTGTTGCACTTGCAGTATCTTGCACACACTGAGCTGCTGCTTGTTGGGTGCAGAGCACCACTGCAACCACCAGTTTAATTATTCAGAGTGATAGCACATCAGCAGCCAATCAGCCATGACCCTGGTTGTGAGCAGCTAGCTGCTAGCAGAACGGATAGAATATAGAGGTTTATTAATCTCGACATAACAACGGTGATGAGACGTCGCGGTATGGACAATAATAGGGGGTAACGTCTTACATGACACATCAACTGTAGCTTTACAATGTATTACATGCAAATATAGGCAGGCTATATATAATCCATCACTGGCGAGCAAACAGGCAGCAATAACAAGAAGAAGAAATGGAGTACTGAACGAACGCTGTCGACGATATGCATGGATGTTTCTCTCGAGCAAGGAATCCGAAGCACGAGGATGGATCCAACAAAACCTGCAAAAGGTGAAAGAGGATTCTTTTTAGTCAGTTCCTGATCAAGACGCGTTGTCGGCCAAAATTGTTTTTTTAGATCAACCACTCAACAAAGGTCGTTTTTTAAAAAGAAGTTAACCAGCTAAAAAATGGCATCAAGAGATCGACTTTGGTTCAGAAGCCCAACGTTTTCCAATACGGAGTATGATGCATACAGAATGGATATAACCTCTCTATGATGACCTTGTATAATACAGAGAAAAAAAAATGATTATATATGGTGAAAGTGCTTTAGCGATTTGGTTCATCATAGCCCCAACACACAATAATAATACAAGAACGACAAGAATTTGCTAACCTTTCTATAGCTGGGACCAAATCCATCAACTTGTTCAGATTTTCAACTAACTCATTGGTTTCATGATAGATTCATTAAAAGAGGATTAGTTGCATGTCTAGGTCCACTAGCTTTTTTCAGCACATGCACGTCGTGTTGCAATTGCAGTGCTCGTTGCACGCCACTGTACCATGGCATGTGCTCATTTTGCTTCGACGAAGCTTTGCATCATGACAAGAACCAATGCCTTTTTAGTACGATTCCATGCTTCCTAATCCCAATGTGTTTCAACTCGGGTGATCGTGTCGCTCTTTCCACCATAGGCAGTTCCATGATAGGATCCACCGAAGCACTGTTCTTTAAAATATTCTGAAGAACACAGTCTACATGGACACTGCATCCCAATCCCTAATTATTCAAAAAATACACCATTTTCTCTACTTAAACTGTCATCAATATCAAAAGGTGAAGAACAAGGGGCACATGTCAGATGTTGAACCATACTGTGGCATAAGCAGCAACAGATTGTGCTTTGTGATCCCAATAAAAAGTAGAAGCAATAGGTAATAACATTTTATCTAAATACAGGTCAGAGCGTCAAGCAGCAGTTAGACACCTACACTCTCTTGTGAGTTCCAAATAAATGGAGCATGGAGGCAACAGGTAATAGAATCTACATCTTTCAGACTATTGCTTGTTATTTATAGTGCGAGAAGCTTCAAATAAATTACTTTCCTGTGCGATTCATTTCTTTTTTTATTCACCTTACTAAACCTGACAAAATCCACATGCTTTATTCCTAGCAAAATGTAGCCGAACGAGCAATTATAGATCGCGAATGTGATTCGTGGGTCATGCTAGTTGTAGGACCCACAAACAAATTTAAATTTTGCAGAAGGTATCCATTCTATGCAAAATACTATCCCAGATACTAACCTAATTTTATTACAAACAATGGAATCTAAGTAAAAATTAAGAATTTAGGAAAAGTACAAAATCGTACGCAAGACACAAGGGCCTTGACAGACAGCTAAAAAAATAAACTCCAGGTAGTAATTACCAGATAAAGAAAGAAAACTTGCCCACAAACCTGATCATGCAGTGACAGGGCCAGGGCCCTCTGTGTTGCTACGTCCATTAAGTTGCTCTGGGTGGATCTTCTTCCCCAACACCTTCCTCATGACCTACTTATTTCACAAAGAACAAAAACCAAAAAGGTACATTCAAGGTCAGTGATCGTTTACTATTAAGACAGGCCAGACGTATAATGCTTGAGTAAAATCGGAACACTGACCATGCAACACACTGTGATGAATTCCACGCTAGTAATATATAATGTAACATGAGGAGCTATAAGGCTATAAGTATAACACAAAAGGCAGAGATGAAGAAAGCCATACTCGACTTAATTTTCTTGTAGCCTTCAGCGGCTTTGATGTTGGCTTTGTTGGCTTATTGTGATGCATCTTTTCCATGCACGACGTAGGCTTTGAAGTGGATGCCCCAGAAACAATGATGATTTTCTGGCAACACTTCTCCTCTGTATCACTTGATGAAAACGCTTCTGCAGCAAATAAATCAGCCAGTGTAGTTCTCACTTTCTCCACCTTCTCTAACATCAGAAGTGGTCGTTCCTGGATGTTAGGAACATCCTCCACTTCGATGCTATGCATCGGGATTTCTTCCATCACAAAACATGTGAGGTTGTCTTCTTTCATTGATGATGAATGCATTTTGGCAGGCTCAAGAGCAGATGCCAGTTCACTTGATGCTGTAACTGACACGTCCTCTTTAGCCTCGGTCTTTTCCATTTCGCACTTCTCTTCCTCCACTTTCTCATCACACATGATGATGGGCACATCTTGTTCAATACAGGGCTCAGGACAGAGTGAGTTTACGTTGTGGCCCAGCGTGCCAATTGCAAGTATACCATTAATAAGCACATCACGAAAAAGCAGGGCTTCAGTGTCTTGTTCAGTTACACTTGCACGCAAAGAGTCTTCCTTCTCTTCCATCGCTGCTCCATCAGGAAAGAAACAAGAGTTGGCAACATAGGAACAACAAAATGTATGGTACACCAAAAAGAGAGATATCCTGGTATACTTACCCTTGTTCTCATTGATGGTGCAGTACTCGACATTAGAATGCTTCTTCCGATTCAGCCAGTTGAACACCTGGTAGTGCCATAAGAACATACATTACTAGTAATATCATCAGATATAAGAACAGTGGGTTGAATCCAAGACATTGTTTTAAGAGAGAGAAACTGCAAAGAGCTGTACTTTACAGCATATACTAATAACACTATACACTGAAATGGAGTATCAACATGAACTAACTGGTATACCTTTAGAGCCATCTCTCCAGAACCAATCTGAAACCAGAAGAGAAGAGAAAGCCAGACAGTAGCTCAGATCCTCAAATGCATGGCATGGTTTTATAAAAAGACACTAGTCTCATGATTGAATGGTCCAGGAGACAGAAGAATGGACTTTTGGTTGCAACTGGCTTGGCCTGACTCACTGAAGTAAATTCTTTCACCAAGGTAGATAAGCACACTTTCGACAGTATCATGCTGCATTCTGTTCAAAGTCAGGAAAGATCAGTCACTAATCACAACAGGTAGGGAATGATTCAGAAAAATTCCAACCACCAAAATGTGGCCTGTTGCATGTGCAAGTTGGGGGCCCACTGACAGAATGGATCAGGTCAAATTGGTGTGTAAAATTGGGCAAACTTATAAGTAGCCATCACAGGACACTAGATCATAACATGGACGAGCATGTGCACTCCCATAGTCCCATATAGATAGGATTAGATCAAGACGCGTTCCAGCTTACACAAGTGTCAAGAATCAGGCTTGAACTCAAAAATCATTACTTTATCAGATAGGAGTAATTGACATCTGGACAAACATGGTCATTATTCCACTTTACAAAAAGAATTATTCCGCTTTCCAAATAGATGAAATTCTCATCTTACTGTAATGTGTTCTTCAATCTGTTATTGCTCTCAAGATTCTTAAGCACTGCAGCACCAAGTTTATCATTCAACAGTAAGTTGCACATGCTTATATTTGTTCTTGCTGTCTAGCGAATGCGCATTGTCCATAGCACATTAGACACTGACAGTGGGCCGCAAGCCTGTGATGTCATAGGCCAGTAGCAGCTGGAAACAGGCAGAGTCTGCATGTTAGTAATTAACAGCAACATATTATGGTATCCAATGCCATCAGCAAGTGGTGATTCTAGGTGTACAGAGTAACTATTTGCTGGCAGAGGCATGACATGCAATTTACAGTAGAAAAAAATTCAGTTACAGGCTCCTTGTATTTCCTTAGTAATATTCAATCTTTTTGATGCCCATTAGATTATGTTTTCTAGACCAAGGATCATTAATTCAATCCTGTTTTATTGTAAAACTTTCTCATTTGATTACTTCGCATCAATTTTGTAGTCGAACTGGATGAAACAAGAGTCAGAATGAAACTCATCCCTGCCTAATGAATCACAAGAATTTGTAAACGATTTTCAGGCCTATCACAAATTCACAACCTGTTCACAATAATTACATTCTTTCTTATTCAAGGAACCAAGTACAAAAGAGAAATTGCAACACGTCAATAAAGACAGCTGGCTAGAATACCTTGGAAAATTCTATCGGCCAGCTTTGGAACAAAAACTGTTTTAGATATAATAACAGGATGCAAACACAGAAGTGGTTTTCATTAGTTCTATCATCTTTGATTAGCTCCCCACATACAATGTATCCAAAGACGTTCTTATGACAGACCTCGTGTAGTTGTTCGTGCCAGAACTAAAGCACCAGTCAGCACCAACAAACCAGTGGGGATGAGCAAAATAATACTGTGGTGATCATGTAATCATCAGAGTAATAAAAGAGAATATTGAGAAGGTAACCTTGTCCGGATGATGGTTCATGAAGCTCTTTCACTGCACAATCCCCCACCACCATCATTCAGTATGCAAATAAGACCTGTGCATCATCTTCTTCGTGATGCCAGAGGCTTCAACAAATCAAGCTGTGTCAATCACACTTGACGGATGAAGAATAAAAGCAGAGAGCCCAGGTGCATGCTGCCCTCAGAAGAACAGAAATGCATGTTCCACATCAACCTCTCTACAGTACTGACCTTCCAGCGGACCCATATTTGTGATACAATGATATGCCGTTCAGTTCCATCCAGCTTGGCGCATTATGAAGGACCAGAATAATACTGTATCAGGTTAAAGCACAGTTCAGCAGCTAGTTGCTTCACAGCAATTGTGAAATAAATGGAAGAACACTAATAGACAAGCATGGTACATCAGGCATTAATCAATGCAAATGACAGATACAACATACCAAAGAAAGATGCGTACCATGTTTCTTGTGCTTGCGCATTAGAATATTGATTATTAAGTACAAAGAATGGACGGCCATGGAGAGTAAAGAATTTTATTTGCATAAGACCAAGGAGTGATGAAGCACAGATCAGTTTATGCAGATTGCAGCATTTCACCAAAAGCTGATGTGAAACAGATAGTCCGAAGCATTGATTAAGTGGCCAAAAAATATTCCTGGAAGTGAACATCAATGGTACAAGAGAAACACAAATAGATAAGTCATAAGTCCATATGCCTCAGTCCTGGCAAAGCATAGGGCACTTAAGAAGGAAGTCTAATCAAGCGATTATGAGTTATTGATCTCAGAATATCTGAGAAACAGGACAAGATTTGATAAACCACATGAAAGTTTGATTCCACTAGTATTTGGCATGACGAATATAGGACATAAGCAGTATGGCATATTTACATACAGCCACTGGACCAACAAATGTCATTATGGACCTTACAGGTAATGTGCAGAAACTACTGTTTTCTTGTAGGAAATGGACTCAATAATCTCATCTTAAAACAGAAGTCGAGTGCAATCGCAGCAGGCAGAAATGTCAAAATATTCTCAACTACACTAACTGTGCCATCAAGGGTAAGTGATATTAAGGCATCAGTGCTCAGCTCAAAGGGCATCCCAGATTCCACCATAGCAAGGCCTGCAAATAATTTAGTTCGAATAAACAAAATGACAATTCACTCAAATATGTCCTAAGAAGTTTTGCTTCACGAAATAGTATCATTTAGTTTTACCTCTTACAAAAGCGAATGCAGCAGCAGCCCCAGTTTTTAGCTGGACATTATCCAGATCTCTTCTAATGGCATACCGGAATGTAACTCCAAATAGAGCACAACTTATGAAAATAACCGACAAGTGAACAAATAGTTGTGGTAAATCATGGACTTCATAAAAAGATATGGGTAAACTAGCTAGAACACCAACTACAGAGGAAACTGCTGCCGCTTTTACAGATTCCAGTCTTTCACTATCTTCATCAATATCTCCACTTAGTACATCTCTAAAGCTTTGATCTTCAAGACTAGAAGACAAGGAACGTTGTGCTTCATCAATCATTTCTCTTGCCTGTAGCAATTCACGTTGGGACTCTGCGATCTTGTTTAGGCAATGCAGCATGATAAACAACAATATTAATAAAAAATAGCCCACAGGAAGAACCAAGCTACAAATAACTCGTGTCCTTCTCATGTCTATTGAAGAAAAAGATATTTTGATGATAACAGAAATGAATTTTCATACAAAGTTGATATCACAACTAATAATCATTCTGTTTCTCAAAAAAAAAAAAACTAATAATCATTCTGCCTTTATCGTCATGGGACCACATGAATCTGGCACATGCTACTAGTATTTTATGTTTGCTCAAAAGAAATGGAACCATCTCATATATAAAAATGGAGAGTATAAACAACCGGAAGGGTGATTTGATAAGGACAGATTATAATGGCATAGAATTAGCAAAGCCATGGCAGGCTACAAAACGGATTACTCCCAAACGATTGTTCGACCCGCACTCGACGCACGCACACCTACTGTGGGGAGGAACCGCCCCGACGCCCTCCACTCTGTTGCCTCTTCAACGACGGTTCAGAACACCTCGACAATATTCTCTGACAATAGTCTTCCAATATGCATCTTTCCGTCTGCGTGCATTAGATAATTACATTTCCTAAATCACATATTGTTCGGCTAATTAAAGAGCATTTCTCGAGCTCGTCGGCGCCAAATTAACTCAAACACAAGGGCGGCGGTCACCAAACATCTAGGGCCACGCCGACACAGTACTATCACAGCCACAGTAACACGGCGTCGCACCAAAACACATCATCACGGGTGGTGCCGGATGCCCGGATTGCCGACTCATGCAGTCATGCTAGTCTACGCCTTGGCCACCAGATGCGTGCATCGCCGCGTCGGGGTGGGGCCTTGGAACGGCAGTATGTACACTGTACACTACAGCTCGGTGAGGCCACGAGTGACCCCACACTCACTCGCCATGCCATTCGTTCGTTGGTTGGTTGAGTTTAGCGGAGCAGGCAAAACATCAAACAAGTTCAAGGCGGGTTACCGTACCTCGTCGCGGCGCCTCTCGAGGCGGCGGACCTCCTCGCTGGCGAGGCGGGCGGCGGCCTCCTGGCGCTCGATGTCGGCGAGCGCGGCGCGGGCGCGCTCCACCCGGCGCTCGGCGGCCTCCACCCCCTCCAGCAGCGCGCGGTTCTCCTCCCGCCGCATCAACTCGTCCACCTTCTCCCCCAATTCCGAGCTCAGCCACGACGCCGCCGCGGCGCTCCCCTCCTCCCCCTCACCGCCCGCGTCTCCCCCCGTCGCGCATCTCCAGCGGACGCCTCGCCCCCGTCCGCGGCGGCATCGCGCGGCGAGGGGACTCGCGGCGGGGAGGAGGGCAGGGTGGATGAGCGGGCGGAGGAGGGCGAGCTGTTGCATTGTGTTTGTGTGTGTTCGCCGCACGGCCGCGAGCTCTGCTGCGGTTTGGTTTGGAATTGGATGGGAAGAGGACGGCGAAGAGATAGCGAGTGCCAGTTTGAGTCACTGCAGGTGGGCCCCACGACTAGACCGCCACGGCGCCACCCTATGCATGTGGGTCCCCTTTGCAGGGTGCCAATAGTAAGCTGCACTCGCTGAATTTCTGAAGCCTGAAGCATCAGAATTCACTATTCAGACATCAATCTCTCAAGAGAAACAAAGGGATTCAGACATCAACATAGCGCTACGGAGAGAGAGTTGGAAAGTGACAACGCTATCAGCAAGAACTTCAGTGGAAGAATGGACGGTTGGCATTCAGCGAACCATTTGCAAGCACCATGTTAGAACTTACTAGAACAGAACACATGAAAGCCAATGATGCAACATGGGGTTGAGTATTTAGTTATTTACGATTACAGTGTGTATGGGTCAGCACAAACTCAGCAGTTTTGCATCCAAAATGGATAATGTGGATATCTTGCCCAAGGAGCTGAAATCACAAGCATGCATTCACTAAGCTGTTGTCGGCCTTGCACAAATTGATGCTGCACTTGAACATTCTTGTACACATGCAAATACCAATCCAACAAGTAGCTAGAGCAAGTATCTGAACATTCTGAAAGTTAATTTCCAGTACTCCCTCTATCCTAAAATATAAGTTCTTGCATTTGCATATGGAACAAGTCTTCTTTTTGAATTTTTTTGCTCAATCAAACCTCCTTTTTAAAAGACAGAATCGTCCTCCGGGTTGTACTTTAGGATGGAGGGAGTAATAAGGATACATGGCTGAATTCAATTGTGAATAGTATCCAAAGGTCAAAACATAAACTTATAATATGCAAACGAGTCAGAGTTTATAAAACAGTTCTTCATTAAAGAATGTAATCAGACTTCAAGTCTTACGAGTGCAAACATAATGGGATGCCACATAACTTGGCGCAGATGAGTTTGATGCCCATAATTATAGTGATTAGTGAATAATGCTACTAAGCTTCAACTTATTCCAAATCCCTCTGAAGTCAATAATAAGAGTTATGAAACAAATCAGAACAGACAAAAAGCCTTGCATACCTTTGTATTGAGCTAGAGAAACAACAGACCCAGCAAGACAGGCAACCATGAGAGAACCAAGTTGTGTAGGCAATAACAAGAGGCAGGAGACAAAAAAAAAAAAAAGAAAAAAAAAAGGGCAGCTCTAAAACACACAGATGAAGAACGCTTCAGATATAAAGCCTAAACTGATGGACCAGAAAAGAGCATGCTCAACCCCTTCACACCTACTTTCCCCCTACTACAGAGTGGGTAGACTACTTATAAGTCAGACACCAAGGTTTCCATTAGGAATGAAAGTTACAGTTTTAGGAGTGCAAAATCAAATAAATAAGCAAAACTAATATCTGGCATAAGTTATACTTTTAAGAGTACAAATCATAAACATGAGCAGCTACAATTTATGGCATTGCCCATTGGACATGTGGGTTATTACTGGTCTTATTTCTCATTATCACAGAACTAACTGTAATAACTCCAAAGGATTTGCAGCACTGTATGAATCACAGAACAAACAGGTTAAGAATTGTGCTAGCTGCCTATCCTGCAGAACCATGCAACTTCCATATTCTGCGTAGGGGGCGTATTCGAATATGATGAAGACTATAACCAATTAACATTATGGCACTAGCATATATTATGTGATTTACTTATTATTATTGCAGTATCAAAGGAATATGGCATAAATAAACGCAAAAGAAGCTTCATAAATATCTCAACAAGTTGATTAGAACATAGAGCAATGCTGTCAGCATATAGGGGACAAAATTAATTTGCTCGTGTGGTCAAATTAAGAAAATGTTTTCACTATATCAAATTACCAGCCAAAACAACAATTGCCTGGTCGAAAAAGATTTAAGTACTGATTGGTGCATTAAAATCTTGTTTGCAAAATGACCTGGTAACCAAGATAATGATCAAGCATTACCATTCTTCTTTCTGATGTGAGCCTGAGGAGTTCAACATTGATATAAGCCAAACCCTTCTCAGTCTTGCATCAACACATGCTGGGGAAGATCCAAACTGAGGGCCTGATGAGTGAATCGTTGTTCAGGGGTGGTGCACCTCGATAGTCAGCATAGCAGACATCACATGTTCCATCAACCAAGGAATACTCATGCCATTCACCCAAGCGTAGCCCAGCTGCATATACGCAATCCCCTCGAACCCCTGGATAATCTTGATCAACACAAGCTGCAAATCCATCTAAGTCAAGAAACAGCGACCGCCCGCCCAAGTTGGTGATCATCTCCCATTTCCTTTCCTCAGACGCCCACCGGAAAACGCGATACACAACTCTCTCAACAACACCGTCCTCGCGCTCCACGCTGATGAGCAACACCTCGCCTCCACACTCCCCAAGCATAAATCGATCCCCTGTAGGCCTATTCGCCTCATCAACCTCTCCTCCAAGAAACGACAGCTCCAATGAGCCTTCAGACAGATCAACCACGGCGAGACGGAGGCCAACCAGCGCGTAGAGGGTGCCACCGACAAAGATCAAATCGTCGAACACGTGGGGTGCATGAGCGGTGCCGACGCGCCAGAGCAAATCCCCTTGGCGGCAGTGCTGCACGGTGGCCCGACCAGGCAAGAAGATGACGACGAGGAGATCCGCCGTGAGGATGACGCGGGAGAAGCGGGCGGGGACCTTGGGGAGGCGGAGCTGCTCGCCGGTGAAGAGGTGGAGGAGGAGAAGCCGAGGCGGGTAGTTGTTGGCGGCGGTTGTGGCGGTGACGAGGTAGCCGCGGGCGTAGAAGAGGGTGTGGCGGGAAGGTGGGAGGTGGTGGCCCCATGGGAGGCGGAATCGGTGGAGGCGGCGGAGGCGAGGGTGGAAAAGGGCCTCGGCGAAGGAGGGGTAGAGGGCGACGAGGAGGAGAGGGGATTGGGAGGCGAGGAGGGGGCGCAACGCCGGAGGGAGGAGGGCGCGGTAGGCGCGGCAGGTGGCGCGAAGGGCGAAGAAATCCTCCAGGGATGTGAGGCGCCGGGCGATGTCTGGGATGAGATCCAGCGATGGGGACGAGGACGATGAGTCGGCGGGTGAGGTTTGGGTAGGGGAGGAGGAGGCGGGGGTGCCGGCGGTGGAGGTGGAGGTGGAGGTGGAGGTGGACGCCGGCGGCGAGTGGTGGCGCCGGCGCTTCTCCGTGGTGGCCATTTTTCCCCTTCGGAAATATAGTATGTCCGCCTTTTTTTTTATCCCTCTTTTTTCCTTTTATTTATTTACTTCTTGCCGGTAGTACTACATTTCTCCTGCGACGGGTGGAAAATTAAAGGAGACTAGTCAACGGCCCACACTGTCGGCCTGCCCGGTCATGGGCCGAAAGGAATTACTCTAGTTGTATTATTAGCTTTTAAAAAAAAAAATTGCTGCGAGCATTCTCCTGCTCATGTTAGCATTGGCTAAATCGCAATAATTTTAGAGGGAAAAACTGCTCACTCCGTTTCATATTATGTTATTATAGTAAAATTTTGCACTAAAGAAGGTTAAACACATAGTTATTGTCATCAATTACATAATTCATATGATTAACTGTCATGGTTGTACTGATGAAGAGTAGAGTTGGAAGGTGATCTCCACAAATGCTTTGGAATATGAGAATGAAAACTATTTTGGTAAAAAAAAAAGGAATCCTAGAATGACCAGTAACCTGAATCAGAAGGAGTTATAGAAATACACCTAGATCCTGAAGCAAATATTGTAAAAAGTTTGCAAGAACTGAAAGTGTAATGCTGTATTGATATATACCATGCCACATGCCCACATGTGCTACTGCAAGCGGCAGAGGCAAACATGCTTCAGTGCAAGCTCAAATGAACAGATGGAAATGGGTACAAGGCTACAAGCACATGGCGTTGAATCGTCACGGCACAGGTCATGACTTTGCTTCGGCACCAGTCGAGTCAGCGCTGAGAGTGACGCATGGGAACCAGTATCTGCGCTTCCCGTCCCTGTGCCCATCGTCAATCATCGCAAGCCCTTCCTGTTTGTGTAATACCGTTCAGTAAGTTGGATTAAGATCATAATTTGGATACTGGTTTTAAAGAGTTTAACATTCAATTCTGCTATCGTCATAAGTTTCAGCAGAGATATGCACATATGAAAAGTACTCGTTTATACATAGATGTCTCAAAGAGAGGCAATGCTGCAACATTGCTTAAGCCTGGATTCATAAGAGTTTTAAGCACTAACGCATAATTTGCATCAAAGGAAGACGCTTTTCTTTTCTTTGGGAACCGAAATGAAGCACAAAGGTTGCTTAAGAGTGGAAATGAAGAAGCAAAATTTACCTTGAGCAAAGTCTCAAGGACATCGATGGTACGGCCAGTTGACCATGAGAACTTTCTCTGGACTTGTTCTACTGTGGCAAAACCTTCAGCCTGCATGTGAATGATGTTATAACTAGAGGGATATAATCATATTATGGAGTATATAGGTAAGGTGGGGAATTGAACTGACAAGCAATTTGAAAGGTTCTAAGTTTTAACTTAGTTTTGTTATGTAATGTTGACTGAAATAAGCATGATAAGAAAAGTGTTTATGTGGAATATATAGAGAGCTTTATGTTTCAACCTAAGTTAAAGCCTTGTATAAAGATTTTTTTAAAAAAAGGAGAAAACCTTGCATACACAATTAAAAAGGATGCCTTTCATGAAAAAGGGTTATGACAGCTTTCGCATACTTGTTCACTGTAATCAGTATTATTCACCATTGACAACTTCTTACAAACCTGAGCTAGTTCAAGTATCCCATTGTGATCTTTATTCAGTTCTGTAGGAACAGAGCGCACAAGCTTTTTCTTCCCAACAGAAATTACTTCAAAACCACTACCAAGGACCTGAGAATTCACAGTCAAAGGATCAGAAGACTTACAGATCTATCCAAGTACATCAAATAAATTTTGTTGAACGAGTATCATCAATCAATTCAAGTGCAAACTTATAAAAATGGTATGAATGCAATTATAAGATTACCAAAGAAAATTTAGTGGAGATTTGGACATAAAATACTTGCCTTCAGCTTACTTATAGCACGTAAACAATCATCTGCAGTTAATGATCCAAGATCAGCTTTCCTCTTCTGACAGAGGAGTTTGCGGAGCTCTAGCAAGTCAATCAAGCCACCGTTGGTCGATCTGGTTGCTATGCATATATCAACAATCTGAACTCCTGGCACAATAGACATGTATGCCAAGCAGAATGTAAAAGGTCCAATAATAAAAGAAACTTCCAGGATTAAAAAAACATATAGGGTAGTTTAGTTACACCAACCCAGCTCATAGTAGAAGTCACCAATCCCTAGAAGTTCTGCCCAAGCTCCTTTATTCGATGCCAGTGGGTCTACTCCAACTTTTGCACACATCTCATGGAACTGTTGCCTAAAAAGTGGATTTTTACGGATATCATTCTGCACAGCACAACATATACACACAAGGTTACTAAAGAGCTGGAATATGCCTTGCCATTTGAGCTCTATTGCAGTCATTGTAGCACATCAGTATAACAATGCAAATGCCAAGCCGGCTGGAACTAGAGGCCATGAGAAGAGCGAAATCTAAAATTATCACAGGAATTAATAATTGATTGGCGTCTACTCACTCGGTTTCAAAACATAAGCATCTTTGCACATTTCCCCAAATGAATCTAGACACGTGTGTAGCCAAGCACTTTGCCATGCCCTGTATGCTATTTAGGATCCCTATTTCCTGGTTTGATAGACAATTAAGGGACTAGCCGTAACTTAAGTACTAAACTGTTTTCATCTTGATGAAATATTTCATCAAACATGAAAACAATCTACTCTAGTCTCTTGATAACAAAACATTCAATTCTTCAACAAAGAAAACCATTCATTTCTTGTGTGCAGCACTATGAAGATTGTAACAACTCAGCTGAAAAAAGATGTAAGCATTATAGATATATCCCAACCCCCAATATCAATATGATCATGAAAGCACGACATGTTCGGATGTTCCCATCAAATTCAACCAGAATACAGAAGAAGAGATCACCTTATGCTTGCGTGCAAATTCTTCAAGCTGTGTCCGGAATGTTGCAAGCTGCTCCTTCATGACATCCGTCCTGACCTTGGCCACATTTTCCCCAACCAGCCGGAATTGGTCCTAAGAGTTTTCAAGAGCACACCCATCTCAGATTCTCAGGATCCACATAGAAACGAAGAACTTTCAGCCAGCAAAGGGAGAAGTGCACATACGCGAGTAGCCGCCGCGTTCTGTAATCCCGCGATTCCCGGCCGCCTCCTCATCCTTCCTTCTCCAAATTACACACAGGCCGCCGCTTCCTGAAATCCCCATAAATCAAATGGGCAATCAATTAGCAGGTCGCCTCTCGCAAAAGGCGATGGACTAAGAGATTAGGGCGGGGACGTTACCTGGCTGCGAGATTGCCTCAGCCGACGGGGAGCGCACCGTATTCGGATCGACGGAGACGAGTATCTCTTCCCCCCTCCCTCACCTCAACTAGGCAGCTAACGACCTGGCGCCAGGCGGCGGCGGCGGCGGAAACAGATGGTGGTTTCCAGGGAAGGAAAGCGCACAGTGGAGGCAGACCGGCGGTGAGCGGCGGCGGAGGACGACGGCCTGGATCGGCGAGTTCAGCAGCAAAGGAAGACGAATCGCGACGACGACGGTAAGAGTCTTACAGATGAAGAAGTTTTGGGCCATAGGCCCACGGTCCCCACTTCTGCGGGGCCCATCATACTTTGGGCCTTGCAAAGTGATCCATAGGCTCATAGCCCATTGACACGTGAAGCAGCGATGCCACGTCACTCCACCACACTGGCTTAAACTCACCACCGGCCTCGGCTAGTCGCAGATCCCCAAATCACTCCGCCGCCGCCGGCCATGGCCGCCTCCGCCGCCGCCTCCCTCTCCCACCTCCTCCTCGGCGGCAACCCACTCCCCACCCCCCGCCGCCGCAGCCCATCCCTTCTCCCCCTGCCACGTGGCAACCAACGCCCATCCTCCTCCCATTCCATCTCCGTAACCGCCGCGCCGTCGCTGAAATCTCGCCTCGCCGGCGGCGAAACCCTATACGGGCTCTTCCTCCTCTCCTTCTCCCCGACGCTCGCCGAACTCGCGGCTCTCGCCGGCTACGACTACGTCGTCGTCGACATGGAGCACGGCCCGGGCGGCATCCCGGAGGCGCTGGCCTGCCTGCGCGCGCTCGACGCGGCGCGAACGCCGGCGATCCTCCGCCTCCCGGAGGCTTGCCCCGTGTGGGCTAAGAAGGCGCTCGACCTCGGCCCCGCTGGCCTCATGCTCCCGGCCGTCGAATCCCCCGCCGCCGCGGCCGCCGCCGTCTCCCACTGCCGCTACCCTCCCCGCGGAATCCGCGGCGCTGCCCACCCCATCGTCCGCGCATCCTCCTACGGCCTCGACGATTCCTACCTCTCCCGCTGCGAGGACGAGACGCTGATCATCTGCCAGGTCGAAACGGATTCTGGGATTGCGGAGGTCGACGCCATTGCCGCCGTCGATGGCGTCGACGTCGTCCAGATGGGCCCGCTTGATTTGTCAGCCAGTATGGGGTATTTGTGGGACCCGGGGAATAGGAAGGTGAGAGCAAGGTTGAGGGAGGCAGAGAAGAAGGTGTTGGATGCGAGGAAGAAGGTGACAGGTTCAGATCATGGCAATGTGGCATATTTGGGGGGATTCGCCATGCCGAATGATCCGGCAGAGCAGCTCAAGCTGAGGGGTTATCATATGGTTTCTGGTGCAGTGGACATTGGGTTGTTCCGGAAGGCGGCATTGGAGGATGTTAAGAGATTCAAGGAGGCTGTGATGGAAATTGGCGAGGAGGGAGATGATGAGGACGATGAGAAGAAGGAAAAGGAGGATGATGGGTATTGGAGTGAGTGAACTGAGCTGACCTGAAGAAGAGCAAGGAACTGGTCTAAGTGATCTTATGGGATACCATATGGTGTCTGTGTTTTGTTTCTATTTTGAATTGAGATTGAGGGTTAAGTGGTCTTATGGGGTTCCTTTTTCCAGGTCTCTTGTGTACTGTTGTTAGAACATCATGTTTGGGCATCTTAGGATTCCCATTTGTAGGTGGTACATTCTGAGTATCAATAAAAGTCGGATTTTATCTCTTTGAGAAGAAAGTTGGATTTACAGAATTATGTTGGTGTAGTATCATCTATTTTCATTTTGATTTGTGCATTTAGAGAAACTGGTTTTTTTAGGTAAGCATCATAAATTATGTCATGGGGAAAGAAGTGCAACCCTTAATTATCCCCCTTGGATGATTGTTGGTGTTGTGGGGTCAGGGTAAGCTACATGTCCAGAATCCAGATTGTCTATCACAACACTTGCTCCGTTGCTCAACCTCCACCACCAGTTTAGATATACTGGGACATCCCATCCAAAACCATTGTGTTCTTTGGACGTTTCCCCATCCAAAAAAAATCTCGTCAGTTACAGGATCCAGTCTTAAGCGTTAGAGGCAAACCCCTCTTCAAATTCTCACAGCGTCCACCATAGTTCTTTCTTCTCCTTTTTTTTTTTCTCATGACCACAATGCTTGCAGCTAGCTCTGTAATGAACAGCAACCTTCCTTGCTCATCAAGGATATCATCCTGCTCAGACTTCATATCTGGCTACTCTTGGCGTCCTATAGAGGCTGCTAAACTCCGCCGGACACGCGTTGTGCGCTCGCTGCAGATAACCTGTACTGCCACAAAGCCTGCAAAGCCTCCAGGTACTGTGAATAGCTCTTCATTTTCTTGGTTTGAAGCAGCTAGTAATTCTGTTGCACATGGTATTATTAATTTGATCTGTTTATATATACAGCTGAAGAAGATTGGAAGATCAAGAGGCAAGTGCTAGTAGAAAAGCGGGTAACTCCTGATTTCCGACCACATATAAATGTTAACTATTTTGTTATTGACTCTGTATGAATTACCTTACTGAATTCCTGACTTATTGCACTTGTATGGGTAGAAAAACCATAGATTTCATGTCATATTCCCTGTTTTGGAATTAGAGACTTATTTTCTCTAGATTTGTTGAATCGTATATTAATTCAGTGTGGGCGCCCTTCTCTTCTAAGTGGGTTCCATTTACACTAGAGCTCCTTCAGTTGTTTGTTTTTGCAGGTTCGTAGCGTTGATGTGAAGGAAGCACTGCGCCTTCAGAAGGAAAACAATTTTGCAATTCTCGATGTCAGGCCAGAAGCGGACTTTAAAGAGGTATATTGTTTTTTTTTTGGTATCACCACTTATCTTTGGTTTTTGTGCCGTGATAGAGCTCTTAGGTTTAAGAAAATGGCTTGAGGTTACACTTCACAGTAATATGTAACTATAATCTTTTATGATGTTTCTTTGGTTAAAAATATCAAGTTACCAAATTTGATTAACTAGAGATCATGTACAAGTACCGACTTCATGCAATTTTAAAATGACTTAGAGATAGGAGTAGTTTTGTTTGTAGGAAAAAAAGGGTTTGCAGTATATGAACAATGTATATAGTTTTGTTCAGATTACAACCACCTAACAACAATGAAATTAGTTCCGATGTGATTCATTATATTTGGTGGCAAACGTACCATATGTATTTCATATTTATGCAGGCACATCCACCCGGCGCCATTAATGTGCAAATATATAGATTGATAAAGGAATGGACAGCATGGGATATTGCAAGACGTGCAGCATTTGCATTCTTTGGCATATTTTCTGGAACAGAAGAGAATCCTGAGTTCATACAAAGTATGGTAGTTTGTTATTTTTCCTGCTTCATAATTTGTACTGGTATATTGGTTTGCAACCATTGACGCATTCTATCTTTCTGAAGGTGTTGACGAGAAACTTGGTAAAGATGCAAAGATCATTGTGGCATGTTCGACAGGAGGAACATTGAAACCAACACAGAATTTTCCTGATGGGAAGCAATCCAGGTACACTATGTTACTATAGTATTCTTTATCATTAAACTTAATTCCTTTTTAAAAAAACAACTTTCGTATTCTAATCGACATGAAAGTGCTGGTACAGTTTCTTGATACAACTGTCATAAATGAGGCTTCTTTCTGTATTCCTTGAAATCAGAAATGAGTAGTATCATATTTTAGCATCGTTATTCTTTTGCTTTTGTAAAGTATTTCTGTTAGTATTGTGGTCATCTATTAATTGGTGGAAAATTATTTTGTAGTATGGGTATCATTTTTTTCTTTCTACTGGAAGATTTGTTTCTGTTTTCTTGTGTCAACATTGTTCCATATGCTTGATATGTGCCCAACTGAATATATAATCGATGTGAAATTTCTACTGTGTTGCACATGCATATGAAAACTAGAATGGGATTGTATTTGTGGAGTAGTAGTTCATCAAAGTGCCAGTTTACCCGTTAGGCGTTTGCCCAATATCTGGTTGTTTTTTTTTTTTTCATATCATGATGTACATCATGTAAGACTGTGAGACTATACCTTGTTGTCTGCCCAAATTTCCTTTTTCATCTTAGGTCTGGATTACTGGATATGTTGTTTTATAAAGGTGATGCCTATGTATTTGCCTCTGGGCACCTAGTTATTAACTTATCGCATCTGTCTTTGGCAGATCTCTGATAGCAGCATACTTGTTGGTCCTAAATGGTTACAAGAACGTTTTCCATCTGGATGGAGGACTCTACACGTGGTTCAAGGAAGGCCTACCGAGTGTTGAAGGAGAAGAATAAGCAAGTAGGATCTGTTACTTGGTAGTGAATCACTGTTCATGAACAAGGAGATGTAATGAGTTGTGATGAGGCATCTTCACGGATAAATAGTACAGTACACTAGTTTTATCCTTTCTTCTTCACGGATAAATAGTAGTAGTATATGAAGATGTGTTAGATTTCGACTTGTCGGTGTATGATACTTGAGTGCACCCATTTCACAGAGTATGTCAGTACAAGCATCAATTCTCTCGGGTTATCTTATTTGCAATGCACTTCTGAGCTTTACAATCCAGTCACCAGTGATATCAAGCAGTAAGCTCGATTGTATTGATACCCTGATATGCACTCGAGTGTGAGAAATTCTCCGGGAGTCCTCTTGGTGTCAGCCAAACAATATGTAGTACACTCCTCCATGTCCAGATTTGTCTACAAAAATCTCTTTTTATGTGACAGAGGGTTCAGACGTAAGAAGACAGACCTTTACAGAGGTGCCGAAAAATTCCAATGTTTGTTCCCAGGCAAATTCTTAGGGTTCAATTAAGTCCGTTCTCACAGGTAGCATGTTTGGCACTTTTGTGAAAGTTAAAAGTTTCACCACACAAGTGGTGAGAACCAGCTGGTAATCAGAAGGTAAGTTTAAGATTTGATTCATGTTGAATGCAGGCCGACAAAGAAGCGTTCAACTTGATAAAAATTGGATATTAACCGGATGCATGAGACCGTCGTATTCTTTCATGAAAAAAAGAGTGCCACCCAGCAAAAATATGCATCCAAGAAAATGAACAATCTCACAAGTCACAAAAGAACGGGACGTCCAAAATATATAATAGCCAACCGGCGTCAAAGGAAAATACATGAGTTTATTTCTCATCAGGTGGCAGTACAAACCATCAGCAATCTGGGGCAACATGTTACTACATATGAAACAGACAAAATACGTTCTTTTGATGCAAAACAATCCTTTTTGTTTGTCATGACTTCTCAACAGCTCATCGCCTTAAGAAAACACCCACAAACATTGTTAGGGCGTTAAACTACTTGATAATTGGCGGTTAACAAACGTGCCCTCTGCGAATACTTCGGCGGGTTACCGTCCTTCAGAGGACGGATTCCATTAACCTGCAGGGAAGGCAGAAAACAACATTATTACCACAAAATGAAACGAGAAGGAAGATCAAATAAAGAAGAGTGAGCCTGTCAAAGGATGGGAAAACCAACCTTCAAATCACTGAATGTACTTGACGCTGAAAATCCAATGGATATGGGGAAAAATGTTGATGGATCAGCTGGGGGGACAACAAATTCCATGGAGCCACTGCAAACAAGGTAAAAAACAAGAGTTGGCAACACAGGAACGCAGGACAAAAATAAGTAAAAAAATATAAATATATGAACTCATTTTTCACAGACCTGCGGTTCGACTGATCGATAAGAAGAATGGACCATTCCAACACAGAGTTTCTCGAGTCATACCTGTATGCACAACAAAAGGTGAAATAGGCATTAGAACAATCAGCTTTCACTGTGCTGTCTACCTTCTTGCCATTAAGGAAATCAAAGTTTAGCTCTATATACGCAAGGTCTCATTTAGGACCAATTCGTACAAGGATCTCGACTAAATCCTGATAAATTCAAAAGGCACCCCTCTTCTGCACACAGATTAACAATTTGAATGCCAATATGACAGTGTCGGGAATAAAAGCTAGAATGTTATTTTAAATATTAGCATCAACACTAAGGAGACAATTGTCACTTAACAATTTTGTTGGAGGATTATTTTCAATATAATAACAGGCACGATAACAAAGAAGAATTAGAAACATTACTTCCACTCTCCATCAATCTGTCTAACACTTGGAGCCTCCCGGAGAGCAGGCAATGGTATAGATATGACAACATTGTGCAGGTCAAACATCTCAGCAGCTTCATATTCAATGTTGACGTAGGTCTCGCTTCCAGATACTGACGGCCAGCAGTTGACTATGCAAAGAAGCAAGTTAATAAAAGTAGCAAGCAACCAAACAAAGAAATAGGCATGATCTTGAAGTAGATAGAAGAAAGTAAAGTGAGTGTGCACCTGACAAAGGTAATGAAGACTCATCCATTCCCTGGATTCTCCATTTAACCAGAGGAGTTTCATTTTGACCACTTGGGAATGGCCTGTTCGGATCTTTTGCCCCCACAACTTGTTGGCTGTTAAACAAATCCTTGTTGATATTGGGGTGTGTTTTGAAGCTAAGTCCAGGTACATCATTGTTTTCAATCTGTGTGACACAAATATGAAATAATCAGCTCCGAGTCTCCAACAAATAGTATCATGGACAAAACAATGTTGCAGTTCAGAAATGCAAACTGGCACAAGAATCATAGATGGAAGTGAATGTAATATAAAGCGATAATGTTGCAAATCAACAACACAAACATGGCATGATAAGCACAAACAAACAGAAATGTAATAACAAAATTGGATATCATATGCCATGCAGCCATGGACTAGAAAAGGAACTGTGCAGGAATTATTTAGTTGGATGACCCAATATAACATATGCATTTTTTTTACTTAAGAGTACATATGGCATATAGGTTCACATAAAAACAAACCAAAAAAGTTTTGTTGCATTCTTTGGTTTGCTTGTTGAAATTTTCTATAGAAAAGGTGAATTTAAGCAGAATGCTAGAAGCTCAGGAAAAATGTTACCTGCAACTGGATAAACCCATCTGCATCATTAAGGATCTGAAGAGCAAGGGTTCCTTGCACATCAAAGTTATTAACACCTCCATCTCTTTTAACGGTAACATTGAGTTTTTCTTCAATTGTGACTGTCACAGGATCACTTGGTGGAAGAGGTGACGCCCTTGACTGAACTGAACTGGGTTGTACATCCTCCAGAATAACTTCTCCTTCAGCTTTCAAAGATTCTAGGAATTGATTTGTCTTCTGCATTTTGCCTAATTTCATACCAAGACCTTTACCAGGAGCAGTAGCAGCTGCAGATGGACGACCTGTGCAAACATTGTTTTGTCAAGCAGGTAATAGATTGCCAAAAAAAAAGCATAACCAGGACTATTGGCATGGAAAAATTGTTTTACTAATTTAACTACTGTAAGAAGAAAGCCCTAGCTTTACGTAGTAAGTTTGCCTTTAATGCCAAAATGTAATGTCTGCCAGGGAAAAAGCAAAAATGTTTCTCAGTTACCTCCTTTGGGCTTGCTAGCAAATGAGTCCATATCCATGCTCAGTCCCCCTAATCCTGAACCACTTCCAAATCCACTACCAGTAATGCTCATATCATTAAATGTTTTTTCGATTACCCGGGGGCCAGATATTGATGAGTATCCTCCTTTGTCAAGTTTTCCTCTTTCCATCTGCATGAACAGCAATCACAAAAATTAACCACTTAGACATTAATAAATAACAACAATGCATTTGTACTTCAAGCACTAAAGTTTGAGTGAACTGATATCAACTGTAAACAGATAAATGACAAGCTAACAGAAAAACAGCACACAACCATAAGGTCAAACTAGAAATAATATTGCAATATTGTTTTCCCTAATGATCAAAGTCCACTACATTAACTTGTTTATTTTTTCGGAAGATATAATATATATTTTTGATCTGAAGAAAGGTGCAATACAGACCCTCATCTTATCAAGCTCGTTAGCTTTCTTCTTCATCACATCCCTTGTTTCATTGATTTTACTTTGCATCATCAGCTTGTGTGCCTTCTCTTCCATGCTCTCCATCTCGCAATATTGTTTGACTTGTTGAACTGTTACATTTTCCTTGTTTCCAAGAGAGATGGCTTCATCAAAGGCAAATATAAGCTCAAATGCTGTTTTACAAACACCCTCCTCGTCAAGAGAGGGGGAGTATTCAGGTACCTATACAATTGTTAAGGAGATCACAGTACTGGACTATTGCCAAGGAAGCAATGCAGCATAGTAGCATATCTAATGGTGGATGGATATACAAAGCCCTAAAGCATGATAGACTCATGATTGCATATTAGCATAGCTTTCATGTAGGTTTTGTCGTTTCGATCAAAATTGTGTATTTTCACTAACTCAAGACATAATAATCTTCATATTATCCTCTAAAACAAACAGTAGTAACATTATCTGATATATAGCACTACAGAACAGCATATGAGTAATTGCAGAAACCTTGTTTTATTTGTTTCATAACATACTGTATAGGTTATTTAGATCTGAAAACTGGAACATTTAACATATGAAAATAGGATACAAGCTTGGATAGCAGCCTCAAGGTGTCCAGATCTTCAAGAATATTGCTCTGCTTGTTTGTGATAAGGAGCAAATACAGGCCTTCTATTGGCTGATAAACATAGCGGACATTTTCAGTCTCAACATATGTGTGCTGCTTCCCAGTTCCGACCAGTTTGGGGAAGGCAGCAAGTAATCCTTCAATCCTTATGCGAGACATGTCAACAAACTGTCTTGAAACAAGTGCTGCAATTGAAAAGCACAGGAAAGAAACAACATTCAGCTAATCACTTAACTTTCTGGAAGGAAGCACCAAGAAATTGGTAAGTGAGAGAGCCAAGATTGTTTACTGTATACAATGTTAAGATCATAGGGGTTAAGAATCTACTGAGGCAACAAAAGGATAACAGCTAGTAGTTTAGTATTTGGGTTTCATAAATTTGCACAGGATACTAAAACTGATTAGCAGAGGTAACTGCTAAAAACTAATCCAAGAAAAAAACAGTTCTTTTTTCTATAAACGACAGGATTTGCTTTGGCTATACCAGAAGAATGTATTATGTATATTAAGATATCTTCCTTTGGACAATGAGAATAATACAATATATTAACAACTGAAATCTTTCAAGCCATAGCCAACTAACCTTTTCCGGACTTTGAAATGATGGAAGCAGCAAGAACCACCTGGGGTACACAGAAATAATAAGCTCTTGTAAACAAATCATTAAAACCAACTTATGGCAGAAAAGAACAAATGTAAGCATGTTCCTTCTCAGTATAGGAAAAGTGATCAATCAGTAGGAATACCATTTTGAATAGCTTTCTTGGTCCTTAATACCGGGGTTCAGGAATTATGCACCTGCCAGAGACAAGACAGATTATTCAATCAATACAGCATAATCTGATAGAGAAAGTTTGGGTGGTGCTAAGATCTGCACCAACCATACACACACCACATAAGATCTGGGCTAGATCCAGGCCCCAAATTTCTTTTGGGGAGAAACAAGCTTTACAGTCGCGGTTAAGGCAAAGTGAGAAGCAGTTTCCAGATCTAGAATAGAAGCTATGAGCTAACCTCAAATTCGAGAAAGTGTGAATTACTCGGTAGAGAGATTGAGAGATGAAAAAAGAGGATCAGGATGCTCACCAGCGAGGATGCGGCCGAAGCAGCAGCAGGGGGGACGCCGGGCCCAGCTGGTCGCAGAACGGAGGCAGCGCGGCCGGCGAGATCTCCGGCGATCGCTCGTCGCCGGGGACAAGGAGGAGGCGAAGGCAGCAGCGAGATCTCACGGGGAATCGAGGGGCTCCAACTGCTGAAGACGTACACTAGCAGGAGGAAATTAAGAGAGGAGATGGGTATAGCTGCTGGCCCCACTGTCAGTCTCTTAGCTCTATCTCTTCGGAAGAACAGGATTGTCACGTACGTGAGGCCCATTATGGATTGGAATTTGCGGTCTATTTTAATTGGGCTGGAATGTGAATACCAGGTACTACTACGTGTGGCCTATTAAAGTTGGGCCGGAAAGGGATTCCTACGTGCGTACGGCCCATTTAACGTTTCTTTTGATAGAAAGGGCCATTCAAATCGGGCCAGAACTGGACTAGAGCGTACGCGTGGCCCATTCGGCTTGCAACGCACGCACAGCCGTTCGATCCCCTTCGGAGCCACGTGGCGCGATCATATTTCGCAGAGTGCCATGATGATATCCTGCAATTCTGCAAACAAGTGAAGTAGTAAGCCCATTGTCGGTGCCATAGCCTGTACGGTTATCTGTGACCGTGGAGTACTAGTACTTAACATTCAATTAATTAAGTTAAAAAACATTCAATTAATTCAATAAATCTGCTGGACCGATCAATCGATCGTCTCACAATTCATGCGTAATTCCTTTGTTTTCTTCTCTGAAGATATCTGAACAACGCATAACCTCTTTTTCGACTTTGCTCTTGATCATCATTATCGGGATCTTAAGCTTTGGACTCTCGCACGCAAAGAGCTGCACACAAGCCCACAACTTGTAAAAGAAAGAAATCGGAGCCACGCATGATGTCTCGCAAAATTGTGATCTTCCTTGAGAAAGTGCATCCTGCAATCTAGTGATCTATCAGGCTTCCTGCCTTTCTGCAGTGTGCACGCCAGGTGTTCATAGAATCGTAGCTCAAGATCGAGCAGAGAACCATGTGTCCACCATTCACCTGCATCACCGGATCAAAATAAGACAGCAAGAAACGTTGCGTGTTTGATCCGAGGGTGGTAAAACACCCTCTCATAAGTTTTAATCGAACAAAACCTGCTCGAACTTCAGAAGCTGAAGCTGCTACAGATAGATGATCCCTCCGTCTCAATATACAAATATTTATTCCGTTTTTTTGAGAAAATTAAGGTTAAGATAGGGGAGTGTTGTGATTGGTTGAGAGCATAAGATAAGTGGAGAAATTAAATGGAGGAGGGTTGTGATTGGTGAAGATAGGTTATGTGGGTATAGAAGTAGTTGTATTTTGAGACAAATTTGAATTCTTTAGGTAGTTGTATTTTGAGACGGAGGGAGCACATTAGTATTGAGTACGTAAATAAGCTCTATATTTAATGTTGGATAGCTAAATTTTAAGCTAACATATGTCATAGAAAAATCAGAGGAAATATATAGTAGTATCTAAGTATATACTAGCAGTATTGGAAACTGTAAAAATGCTCTAAGTGACTATCATTTTGTCACTTATCAGAGACACGATTCAGAAGAACTTAATCACTTCTGCAACAGTTAGAGTTAAGAACTTCCTCGGTGTGACTGAAGAAAAGGCAGCAACAGGAAGGGCAACGGATCGTTGCTTTTGCATACCATCTTTTGCTGTGGCCTCAAATGTATAATGAAAAAAAGGAAGATTGATTTGATACTTCCAAGGAGACCGATCATGTGATTCCTCTGCTCATTGGGTAGCCAGAGCATCTCCAAAAAACCAGCTAAAATTTAGCTCTCCAAATTCTAATTTAGCTATTCATGTCAAAAGATTCCATAGTCAAATTGATGTGCACTCCAACAAACTAGCCATCTTCGCTAGCTAATTCTTAGCTGACATGTGGGCCCAGTCAGGTTTAGCTATTGAGATGAGATGTGAGAGACTAACCAAATTTGGCTGTTGAAGGAAAAAATTTAGCTATTCTAATTGTCTATCCGGGTTGAATAGCTCTTCTCTTGGAGGCTTTTTTTTTTGACATAATAGCTAAAATTTAGCTTAGCTAGTCATATAACTAGTCTCTTGAAGATGCTCTTACAGGAGGAGCAAAATGAAAGTTTCGGACAGGAGCAAAACAGTACGAGGTCTCTGTGACTATGAAGTTTATACTACTACTAGTAGTACTTGAAAAAGTGCAGAACACGAATGTACGCTTAAATTTGGCAAAACTACATGGAAACTTTCGTTTTACCCTCATCCAGGTGATGCAACCAGAAAGACGTCATCTTTTTGCGAATTTGGATGTTCATCAGGAAGCGTGCAACGTAGAGTTTCATGGAAATGTGGATATTTGCCTTCGACAAATTTCAGGAGGATGTACACGCATATTCCTGAATGGAACGGACAGGGGTCCCCATCAACAGCAATTCTCTCAAATTCGTTGCTTCCCGTTCCATTTTATACAAAACTGAAACTCTGAACCAGAGGGGACTTACCAACATCCCAAACTTGACAACCTTGACAGCTTCTTTTTTTTTCCGGAGAAACGTACCAAACGGTACGTATCAATATGGTCGGTGCTCAAGGTTTCTCACTTAGAGTTAGTGGTCTCAATCACATAGATTCGCCAACATTTTGGCTTTTTGCCATGTCCCAAACGAGGAGAGGAAAAGAGAAGAAGAGAGCATGTTGTCTTTCAGGTTAACTACCGTTTTCAGGCAGATCACATGAGAATTTTGTGTTGTCCTGTTGCTAGATTGGCATGAGGGGGGCGTTTTTGCAGTTAAGTGAGTCTATCGATCTCCTAAGATACCATATATGCATGAATGGATAAATGAAACTGATTTACAGCCTGTGAGGTATACTTATATCTCCAAGTAGTAGTTGAGTAATAAATATTTGCAAGTAAATTGATTTGCTGTTAAATACTGTAGGATTACCCGTGCAATCCAAAGGTCGGCCTTAAGAACATTAGCTGCTTCTTAACATTTCCGATTTTCATACTATTAATGCTTTTCTTTTGTTGTCAGTTTCCGTCCACAACCGAGAATAGCAACCAAAATCAGCCGGTTGGACATGCCCAATGGTAAATTAGTGTTGTTGGTAAGAAATATCATGCATGATTTCTGTACATGTGGAAGAAAAAGAAAGAAGAGAGAAAGATGTTGTATGTTAATTTGCTTATGGTATAAAAGACAACAGCTGTACGTTATATACATGATTTTCATCATTATAGCCTAGTTGTCTCTTAGATGAATGATTTTTATTGGCCTATCTAATCATATTTTTAAGAATATACATACATCATAATTGACAACCCATTGCACATAGTGTTTCATATGTTGTTTCTAAATAAGGTGAAAAAATTATATACAATCTTGTCTCAACCATTGGACATGCCTCCCTGTCAACGGCAACGGCTGGGATTCACTCGTTGATCTTACCTCCTGGGGCTGGGGTCTGATCATTCCGGTGGTCTCATTTCTCTCATTCTCTTGTAACCGCTGCATGTGACCACACCGAGCATAGTTGCCGCTGACTGCATGTCTGCCCGTGTCACCCATCAAAACATACCTTTGGCCTCACCTCTGTCTGTCGTACCACCACTCCCGTGACCCCTACATTTTGTCCCAAAATTTGGGCGTGTTCAGTTCGTACATATTTTCAACTCTACCAAAACATATATAGCAGCCAATGCCATCCTATTTTGGTAATTATAAAAATTTCTATGTTTTGGAAACGCTATCAACATTTAAGACCTAAAACCAAATGGCAACAGTCTAAACGAGTCCTTAATCTTTTATCGACCTTTCTAAATTACTCCATCCATTCAAAAATATAAATATTCCTATACGGATTATGAAATACATCGGTGCAACTCTACCTATCTAGACAGAGTTGTATACATTTTGGTTCATATAGAAACAGTTATATTTTTCATAACGGAAGGTGTAATTAATACATATCATATCTTCCAAGTATTAATTACCACTCTATCTAAATCACCCCATGGATAAGTTCATATCAGATACACCATATCCAGGTTAATTACCCATATCTGTACTCATAATTCAGTCGCAAAGCAGTGTGCTGTCTATGGGCTATGGCTAGTGAAAAACCCAGTATAAATACGAGAGCCCCCACGAGAGCCATTCCATCCATCCATCCATTCATTTCAGAACGCGCCGGTGCGCTCACGTCACGTGCACGCTCTAGTTACTTGAGTGAGGTGGCGGCGATCGAGCAAGGTGTTCGACCATGGCCTCGCCGTCTCCCGTGCGCCGCCGCCGCTCGCCACCGCGCGTTCCGCTCGCCGCCGCCGCGTTCTGCTGCTTCCTCATGTCGGCGTCGGTGTCATCGGCGGCGCACGACTACGGCGACGCGCTGGCGAAGTCGATTTTGTTCTTCGAGGGGCAGAGGTCGGGGCGGCTGCCGGCGGCGGGGAAGCAGCGCGCGGCGTGGCGAGGCGACTCGGCGGCGAGCGACGGCGAGGCGGCGGGGGTGGACCTGGAGGGAGGGTACTACGACGCCGGCGACAACGTCAAGTTCGGGTTCCCCATGGCGTTCACGGGCACCATGCTGGCGTGGAGCGTGATCGAGTTCGGCGACGCCATGCCGGCCGGCGAGCGGGCACATGCCGCCGATGCTGTCCGGTGGGCCACTGACTACCTCCTCAAGACCATCTCCCAACCCGGCGTCATCTTCATGCAGGCAAGCAAAAAATGGCGTCACACGTGACACATGACATGAAACATTGCACGCACAGATTATTACAGTATATTTACACTGCACCGTCAGGCAGCTTAGTTCTTTTCAGCGTATTTGTTGGATTATTGGAATGGATTATTTGATCCATTTTTCGGAAAGTACATTTTCTTATGATTTCTTTTCTACAATGTTGCTTAGATAATTTGTTTTTAAGTTACTTCATCCGTCCTAAAATATAAAAATATATTGATGCATCGTTATATCTATAACTACGTATGTAAACATCAATGTGTTTTGTTTGGAGTATTTATTAAGTTACCAAAATATTAAATTTATTCCCAAAAAAATAATATTAAATATATCCCTTGATTAAGTAAATAATCTACTTAAAATCCACTCAACAATCTATCCCTTGATTAAGTATTTTTTTCTAAGATTTGGCTGGTTATCCATTATCTTAGATAGAAAAAATGTCTGATGGCAATGCAGGTGGGTGATCCAAGGAAGGACCACGACTGCTGGGAGAGGCCGGAGGACATGGACACGGAGAGGAAGGTGTACAACATCAGCACGACGCGGCCGGGGTCGGAGGTGGCCGGCGAGACGGCGGCGGCGCTGGCGGCGGCGTCGATCGTGTTCCGCGACGCCGACCCGGAGTACGCCGCGCGGCTGCTCGCCGGCGCGAGGAGGGCGTTCGAGTTCGCCGACAAGTTCAGGGGCGCGTTCAGCGACGACCCGGAGCTCAGGGAAGGTGGCTGCCCGTTCTACTGCGACTTCGATGGGTATCAGGTCAGCTTCTTTTGTCTTGTTCTTCCTTCCGTTTTTTTCTTCCTTTTTTGGCTGCATTTGGTTGTGGCTAGAAACAAAGGAGCTTAGGAGTACATGCTGTTGTGTTGCAGCAATGCTGCTGCTTGCCAACTTGGCACAAAAAAAACTGTCAAACTGCTTAGATGTGTGATAATGTGATATGTATCTCTCTCGCATAACAACAATAGGCAGCATAAACTGCAAGTCAGTGGCTATCATGTTGCATGCTGGAGTATCACTGGCCAGAAGAAACAAAGCAGCTTTACACAGTGGTGCTGGTGCAGCACTGGCTGCACTGCTGTTTTTTTTTTGACTGAAATTACTGCCAGGGCTGCACTGCTAATTTGGTGCCTTGCTTGACGTTGTACGTCTTTAGTTTAGGACAAGAATCCCAGTAGGTATAAGGTCAAAAAAAGTATTACGGCACCATAAGTAAATGCTATTTTACTATAGTATAAGTAGAAGTTTATTTTTTACAGAGTTAACTTCGGTATCCAAGAACAAAAGATAATTACTTTCCAAAAGGGAATAAACAATTATCTACTCCAGGAACGTTAAAGTTTATCATTGTGAGAATTAAAGTTTCTATTTCTGAAACTCCACAAATTCAGGTTATTCACTCACCTTCACACATTCAGTATTTCAGCCCACAATGCTAGTCTATTTATGAGCTATGGGCTAAAAGCAATTATTGCGTCATAGTCCAAGGAATAGGCTCATGTGAAACTGAAGTCATCTAAGGCTGAACGTTCATAACTATCAGAAGTTCAAAAGTGATCTCAGAGTTGTCTTCTTTTTTTGCCTGAACGAAAGTCTCAAAGTTTGCAATGCACTGAAAAAATCTTGGCAGGATGAGCTCCTATGGGGAGCAGCATGGCTACGGAGAGCTTCCAGCGAAGACGCCTTTCTCGACTATATTCAGAACAACGGCAAGACTTTGGGAGCAGAGGATAGCACCAACGAGTTCGGCTGGGACAACAAGCATGCTGGTCTCAATGTCCTTGTCTCCAAGGTTGCATCCATCAATCTTCTTCAGTAATTTCTGAATACACCTTGTGCTGCAAAAGTTCATAGACCATTAGTAGCTGACAAGAAAACTGGGTGCTGAATTTGTTTGCAGGAGTTCATAGAAGGCAAGGTGCTATCTCTGCAATCCTACAAAGAGTTTGCAGATGGATTCATATGCACACTCATTCCAGAAACGTCGTCTCCACACATCGAGTACACGCCTGGGGGCATGATGTACAAGCCCGGAGGCAGTAACATGCAGCACGTTACTTCAATTTCGTTCCTGCTCCTGACTTATGCCAAGTACCTTGCCAAGTCCTCACACACTGTCAACTGTGGAAATGTTTCATTTGGTCCTGCCAATCTTCAGCTGATAGCCAAAAAACAGGTACTAATATGTGAACAGAAATGTCCTACATAACATCCATAAACCCAATGCATGAACTTTGAATGACTGAACTCTGAACTTTTTGTTGCACTCATATGCAGGTTGATTATCTGTTAGGAGATAACCCAATGAAAATGTCATACATGGTTGGTTATGGCGACAAATATCCTCAGCGGATACACCATCGAGGATCATCGTTGCCTTCCATCAAGAGCCATCCTCAGCGCATTGCGTGCAAAGATGGCACACCTTACTACAACTCATCTAAATCAAATCCTAACCCATTGGTTGGGGCAGTCGTTGGGGGCCCTGGGGAGGATGATGTTTATGAGGATGACCGTGCTGATTTCAGGAAATCTGAACCGACTACCTACATCAATGCTCCCTTGGTAGGAGTTCTTGCTTATTTTGTCGGCAATCCAGCCCCAGGCCATGCCAGGCATTGAGATTGAGTAATTTGGCATGTAGATATAGATGTGTGACAGAAGTTACGAATAGGCACAAATGTAACAAGTAGGTTTGTGTTAAGCTGGCACTGCATATTCATAGGATTGGATTGGTTTATACAATAATGAGTGCTGCTCTCCATGTTTTCTTTTTCTCTTCTGTTTTTGGATTTGCACTGAATTTGTGTGGGTGTGTCAAAGTGCAATTTTACTGCACTAGTACAGGTGTTAGTGAAAAAAAGCCTGTACTTTGTGTTTGATATGAAAGGTACTCTTACATGAAAAGATATATGAAGGATGTTTGACTAATTGACTTGACTGTAATAGTGTTACAGAATTTCACAGCACAAATGATGGTTGCTCGATAATGCAAATATCTGATATGTATGATTAGCATAGCAATTCAATTCATCAGGAAAATGCAAGAGAAGTACTACTGAATATAATCCCAGATCAACCTGACGCAATCACGCAACTTCCGAATTCAAAACATACCTGCACAGCTGCACGCCTGCACCAACAGTATAGCCTGCAAGCAGCCATCCAACAGTCCATCAGAAGATGATTGGTGATGATATTCAGAAAACACCCCCAAACTACATGACAAAAGAGTTCATCAAACATTTGGTTTTATAAAATTCCAGTTTGGAGTAAAATTCTCTACCCTCAAATACACCATACACGCAATCATCTGTGAAACCGAAAGCCACTAGCCACCGTGGTGATTGGCTACAACGACATTTTTGTAGATAATGAATTACAAGGACACTCACACTCTAATTGCTTCACCAATCAAGCACCAATCCATTCAGACTTCCATAGCAAAAATCCAAACTTTCTGATAAAATCCACCAATCAAGCACCAAGCCAATCAGAATTTCAGACTAAAAACCCAACCTTTTGTGATAAAATCCACCAAGATGTCCTCCTCATACGTCGCCCTCGCCGCGGCGTTGCTCGTCGCCGTCGTCGTCTTCGCCGCAATCAAGAGCCATGGAAAGGGAAAACTTCCGCCGTCGCCGCCGTCGCTCCCATTCATCGGCCACCTGCACCTCATCGGCGACCTCCCTCACCGCTCGCTGGACGCCCTTCACCGCCGCTACGGCGGCGGCGGCGGCGGACTCATGTCCCTCCGCCTCGGCGGCGCCGGAGTTCTGGTCATCTCGATGGCGGCGGCGGCGGCCGACCTGTAAGGCACCACGACCTCGCCTTCGCCTCCCGGCCGCCGTCGCACGCCGCCGTGAAGCTCTTCTACGGCGACCGCAACATGTCGTTCGCGCCACACGGCGACGGATGGCGCCGCACAAAAAAGCTCGCCGCCGCACACCTCCTCTCCCCTCGCCGCCCCGCGCCGCGCGCCCCGGCAGGCCGTCCAGCTCAGGGAGCTCCTCTACGCCTACGCGAACGGGGTCATCACCCGCGTGGCGGCCGGCGGCGGCGGAGCGACGGCGGAGAGATTCCGGAGGATGGTGGTGGACACGTCGGAGCTTCTCGCCGGGTTCCAGTGGGTTGACCGGCTGCCGGCGGCGGCGGCGTGGGCGGCGAGGATGGTGACGGGGCTGGACAAGAAGCTCGACGACATGGCCGAGGATTCGGATAGGTTCCTGAGCGAGATCATGGCGGCGCATGATGAGGAGAAGGAGGAGGGTGAGGAGGAGGATTTCGTCGACGTGCTCCTGAGGCTGAGGAGAGAAGGCGCCGCCGCCGGCGGCGTCGGCGTCGAGCTCGCCGAGGATGATATCAAGGGTATTATCAAGGTAACGAGAATTTCCACCATTTTTTTCCGTATCCTAGGGGCTAGGTCCATTGCATTTGCTAATTGCCATTGCTTTGAATTGTTATGGCGGACTTGTCATTTTAAAAGACGTAATTAGATATTTGGTACTACCTCCATTTCATATCGTAATGTAATCCGTTTTGATTTTTTTAATTTTTGATTATTTATATTATTAATAATATGTGCAAATATAAAAAATAATAAATCATCCTTAAAGTATTTTTATTAAAGTAAGTCGCAAGCAAAATAAATAATTTTTTTCATAATTTTTTAAATAAGACGAATGATCGAACGCGATAAAAAAATCAAAACGTCTTACATTCTGAAACTGAGGGGTATTAAAATATTTGATTTAACGTTTAAGATGGTTTTTCATTGAAATTAGGATTAAAAATACCCATTTACACGAATTTGCAAGATTGATGTCGTTTTGTCATGAAATAACATAGCCTCCTGCCAACCACGCCCCACCCTCAGGGATCCGATTCCTCTACCGCTAATTTTTCATAAAATAAATTAGATCCGATTCCTCTACCGCTAATTTTTCATAAAATAAATTAGATTGGATATGTCTTCAACTTAAAGAAAAAAATGATGGAGAAACATGTTTCGTTGAATGAAAAATTGATAGTAGATGATAGCTAAAGTCACCACATGACTTGACCCTCCTAAAGGTAGAGGAGTCGGATCCTGTGTATTAATGACTTGCTCCCTACAACCCATCGAAAAGTGACCATTCGAAAAGGGGGATTTAGGAGGGGGGGTGAGGACTCTAGCCAATGGCAAAATAATCACTATTATGTTTGTGCTTAAGAGTAAATTGTATTGGAAGTACACAAACTTGTCACGTGGTGCTATTTAGTGCATGAAATTACAAAATGCTTGTTTCGGTACACAAGCATTGTGGTTCGTGCAACCGAAGGCAAAAAATAATGTTGCAAATCATATTTTACCAAGTTGAATGCTTATTAAAACATAATGTGCACATAGGAGTAAAGACTGAACACTATATATCCGTAAATAACCATGTACAAGTACTTTATTATTTTTAATTTCTATCACTGGATTGCATCATTATGTGTTTTTATATGAATTTTTTGTGCAAATATATGCCTTATTTTACCTTTTCATGAATAGACATATGTGTAGATGGCATTATGACATAAATGATCAAATAGCATTCTACTCGTCACTCAAATAGAAAAGAATTAGCCATATTATGTCATTTTGATCTTGGTTCGCATGAACCAGCCAGGTTAATGCACCCAAATGAGTATCTTACAAGTTCACACACTATATTGCATCCATATGACAAGTTTATGTACCTTCAATGCAATTTACTTTTAATGTAATCAATGAATTGTTTTCTTCTCTTAACCACACAATATAGACAATACGGGAAAATGAGACCAACTTCAGTAGCAATTTTGCATTTCACTTTTTTTATCGAACTACGAGTTAAGGTGTCATAGTGGTGGTATATTTGCAATCCTTTCATCCTATATCCACTGCCAGCATCGAATGTCTATTTTTTTAAAACAAATGCTTTATATCCTGACAAATTATAGTGGGAATTCTGACCAGGACAGTTTTTGATTCTATCTATATGTAAAACATATTTTTCCGACTCTTTGTTTAGCGTTGTATTGAAGTAGTTACTAAATAGGTAAACAGAAAAAATTGTAGAATTTTCAACTATGTTGAAACCATTTCTGTAGAAACGGTACTGCTTCAGGCTGTTTTCATATCGATCCTTATTTGCGATTTTGGGTATGTTTCAATAAAAAAAGACATCTTTTTAATATCCTAACAGAATAACACATCATTTATTTACAGGATATAATGGGAGCAGCCACCGATACCTCATTCGTGACCCTAGAATGGATTATGACAGAGCTAATACGAAACAAACGAGCAATGACCAAGCTCCAAAACAAGATAAGACAAGTTACCGGTTGCAAACCAACCGTCACGGAAGATGACCTCACCAAAATGGACTGCCTAGATGCAGTCATGAAGGAGACACTATGACTACACCCAACGGCGCCGCTTCTCATCCCACATTACTCGACGGCACCAACCACCGTCCAAGGCTACGAAATTCCGGCCAAGACCATCGTCTTCATCAACGGGTGGGCGATCGGTAGAGACCCCGCGGCGTGGGAGTCACCGGAGGAGTTCAAACCTGAGCGGTTCATGGGTAGCGGGGTGGATTTTAGGGGGAATGATGATAAGTTCATCCCGTTTGGGGCTGGTCGAAGGTTATGTCCTGGTATTAGCTTGGCTTTGACAGGATTGGAGTTGGCGGTTGCTAGCCTATTGTATCATTTTGACTGGGAGCTTGGTGATAGTGTGGATGTAGAGGGGTTAGACATGGATGAGGCGCCTAGGCTGACTACTCCGCCAATGAACCCGGTGTGGTTTATTCCTACATACAAAATTGCGTGATGGTTGAATCGAAGATCAGGTGGCCATCTCTTTGATTTCTCATTACTCAGTCGAACAAATTTTACAGATCACAACCTCAGCCTCCTGAACGCATACTCATTAATATTTGTTTGTCATCAACATGTCCGTGAATTCTCTCACAACGACGAGGGCGCTGGCCCTCTCCCTCTATCGTGGAATCGCTCAATGTCCGGACTAGGGTGCAAGGTTTGGCAGTTGTGATTTGGTGTGAGGTGAGAGAATCGCCAAATCTGGTTAGCAGATGTGCTAATTTTGGAGGGACCGATGGCGTATCTGTTGAAGGCCTATTTTTGAACTGAGCAACTTATCAAAAATTTTTTGGAGGAACCTGATTCTATTTTTTGGACTTACCTATTTCAATTTTTTGATTCGTTTCTATTTGGAATTTCTGTTTTCCTTCTATTTAAAATTTAATTTTCTTTCGATATGAAAACTTCAATTCCTTCCTATTTGAAAATTCTGATTTCCTTTTTGTCTTTTTTTTATTTCCTTTTGGTTTGATTTTTTATTTCTTTCTATTTGAAATTTCTAATTTCTTCATATTTAAATTTCTCAATTTCGTTTCTATTTGGAATTTCTAATTTGAACATTTCGTCCTCTCTATTTGAAAATTTTAGTTTCATTCCTTTTGGTTTGAAATTTTCAATTTTCTTTCTATTTAAAACTTTTAGATTTTCTTTCTGTTTAAATATTTTTATTTTCTTTTCTTATTGCAAATGTACTGGGAGGAAGAAAACCAACTGACGAGGTAACGGCAAATCCGAGCACTACTTGAGTTTGTAGTGCCTGGATGCCAGTTAACCGCGCCATTCGGGAAAATCCTTCAGTAGTTTGTTCATATATACTATTATGTCATCACTGCCTCCTGACCACACAGAGAAAATGGATTAATCTTATTTTTTAAAAGTACCTTTGTATATGTATATTTTAAAAACACTAGTAGTGCGTGGTCAATAGAAAAAGAGAGAAAACAGTCTTCTTTTCCCTCTGCCTCCTGAACACAGAATTTTCCATCCTGTTCAACAGGCTGGCTAGCTCCAGCCAGCCCAGCCAGCTCTTAACAAAAGCCCATTCAGTCTAGCCAACTAAAAATCCATTCAGCCCAGCTCAGCCAGCCGAACAAGGCCGAACATCATTGTTTGTTGATCAAGAGCAGAGGTTATTGCCGGCGCTGCAGATGCCCCCGCTGCTGATATTCGGCCTCCTGTGATGGCATCTGCGAGAAAAGAAACTCCATTTCGTGCCACATTATGCAACTATGCATGCCATGGATATCAGCCAGGAAGAAAATCAATAATTGAGCTATCGATCTGATATTTCGTTGTCCAAAAAATCGCCATCTGGCCGGCTCATTTGTCAACTTCTCTTATCACATTTTCCAGGGATAGTCAGACAATCAGATTGTACGGTCTGGAACACATTATAAAGGCCAGAAATACTTTGAAGCTCACAATTATATCTAGTGAGTACATACTGTAGTGAGTAGTGTAATGCACCAGTCATCGAGCTGAACAAAAAAAAAAATCCAATCTTTTATCCTCGAACAGGATGTATCACTACGTCTTCCTCGCCGCCGCCGTCGTGCTCCTCGCCGTCGTCACCTACAACGCCAAGAACCGAGGCCGCCGTCGAATTGACGGCAAGCTACCGCCCTCGCCGCCGTCTCTCCCGTTCCTCGGCCACCTCCACCTCATGTCCCCACTCCTCCACCGCTCCCTGCACGACCTCCACCTCCGGTACGGCACCGACGGCGGCCTCCTCCTCCTCCAGCTCGGCCGCCGCCGCACGCTGGTCGTGTCCACGTCATCCGCCGCCGCCGACCTCTACAGGCGCCACGACCTCGCCTTCGCCTCCCGCCCCCACGTCGCGGCGGCGCACAAGCTCTCGTACGGCTCCCGCAACATCAGCTTCGCGCCGCTCGGCGACGCGTGGCGCCGCAACAGGAAGGCGGCATCCGCGCACGTCCTCTCGCCGCGCCGCGTCGCGTCGTTCGCCACCGTCCGCGCCGCCGAGGCCGCCGCTCTCGTCGCCGACGTTCGCGGGCGAGCCGCGGCGGCGAAGTGGAGGTGAGGGGTTTGCTGTACGGATACACGAACGCGGTGGTGACGCGTGCGGCGACCGGCGCGGCGGGGACGACGGCGGAGAAGCTGAAGCAGCTGCTCGGGAACGCGACGTCTCTGGTCGCCGGCGTACAGGCCGACGACCTGCTGCCTGACGTGGCGGCGAGGGTGGTGAGGTGGGTTACGGGTCTCGAGAAGAAGTTCGATGACACGATCGTCGAGTGGGAGAAGTTTCTCTCGCCGATAATGGCCGATCACATGGCGAAGAAGAGGAAGGAGGGAGACGAGGAGGAGAATTTCATGGACGTCTTGCTACGGCTAAGGGAAGAAGAAGAAAAAGAAGAAGAAGGCAATACCAATGGGTTCGAGCTCAGCGACGCTCGCGTCAAGAGCCTCATTATAGTGATGATCATGATCCCTCGTCATCTAATAAGCCCGATTTTATCCACCCATTTAACGAAAATTCTCACAAAAATCCCCAATTGTGCAGGATTTGATCTCCGCAGCAACTGAAACAACATCTGTCACATTGGAATGGGCCATGGCGGAGCTCGTCGCGAACCCATCGGTGATGGCGAAGCTGCAAGAGGAAATCACCCGATCGGCGAACGGGAAGCCAGCGACGGCGATCACGGAGACGGAGGTGGCCGCCATGGATTACCTCCACGCGGTGGTAAAGGAGACGCTCCGGCTCCACCCGGCGGCGCCGATCCTGGTCCCACACCAGTCAACAACGGCGGCGATCGTGCAGGGCTACGAGATCCCCTCCAAGACGTCGCTTTTCATCAACGCGTGGGCGATCGGGAGGGACCCGGCGGCGTGGGACTCGCCGGAGGAGTTCCGGCCGGAGAGATTCTTGCCCGGCGGCGAGGCGGCGGCGGTGGATTTCAGGGGGAGTGATTACCAGCTCGTCCCGTTCGGCGCCGGCCGCCGGATTTGCCCCGGCATCAACTTCGCCGTGCCGGTGCTGGAGATGGCGCTCGTCGGATTGATTCATGGGTTTGATTGGGAGCTCCCCGCCGGCATGGCCGCCGCCGATGTGGACCTGAGCGAGGCGCCTGGTCTCACTACTCCGCTTCGTGTCCCTCTCCGCCTTGTCCCCAAGTGCAAGACGTAGCTTGCCTAGACACCTTGCAGATGCAGAGCATATGTTCAGTGACACAGTGATCGAATAATTGTCGCGTTTCATTTCATCACCTGTTCTCTGATCAGAGTGTAATGTGATTGTTGTATGCGATCTCGTTGTCAGAAAGGGAGAAGAAGAAACCAGATGGAACGCGAAAAAAGTGACCCCAGGATTGTAGTAGTATTTGTCGTTGAAGCTTATACAGTTGCACCATGGTCGATGCAAAACCCATTCGGAAATCCTATCCAGCAACCGTGCTCTGCCATGGCATAGTTGAGCACTAAACCTTTTCATTTGAAGGTTTGCCAAGTTTGAAAATTTTTACCGAAATGGAAAAAAATTAAATTGATAGTTATAAAAAGTTCAATTTGATGAATATTTCCAAATTGAAAACATGAAAAATTCAATTGAAAATAGTCGAAATTTCCAATTAAAAGTGATTAGCGTCAAGTAGGAATCCTGAAACCGCGCATTCGCGCCGCCAGGTTTGGATGGACTAGAATCTAGCCCATCTAAAAAAGGGCCGCTGATGGAACAGAGAGTACTCCGTACTACACTGGCCCAATTAAGTGGGCCCCATTTGTCATTGTCGATGATGGAATAGACTCGGCATCAGGCCTGGGCTAACTACCTACCACCAGGCCCAGTACTTCCTCGCCGGTGAGATGACGTCAGGCCCGGCCCAACAACACCACATCATCCCACACCCCTACCCCGACCCGTCGGTCCTCAATTCCCCATAGCGCGACGCGACCTAGCCCTAGCCGCCGCACCCAACCGTCGCCACCTCGCCGGCGCCGCCCCTCGCCGCCGGCGAACCACCCCAGCGGCAAGCCGTCGCGCCGCGCCGCGCTGCACCGCCCCGACTCATCCACCCTGCGACGACGTACGCGCGCTCGGCCCCCAGGCTGCAGGAATCGCGCCGCTGCACTCCACTCCTGGTCCGCTTCGCTTCGCTCGGCTAGCCGACGGGCGTCCGGCGTGGCCGCCTCAAGGCCACACTCGCCGTCGCCGAGCTTTCGGGGGTTGACCCGAACCCCCATGCCCGACGCTGGGTTTGTCCCCTGTTCGTGAGGATATGGACGGCCAGAGAGCTGAAAAGGAGGCTGTGGGAGTTGCGGGAGACCCTGGTCCGGCTGATTTCGCTAAGGCTGAGGAGCCCAAGGAAGTTGCTGGTGATGCTGGAGGGCACCTGGATGAATCTAGGGTTGCCGTGGATGATCCCACGGCGGAGCGTGCTTCGCTGGTTGAAGATGACACCAATATGGTGACCGTACTAGGTGGCGATGGCGATAGCTTTGTTGAGCAGGATGGCCAGGATACTGGTTCTGCTGCTGTTGCTGCTGACGACTATGGAAATGAACCCAAGGAAGATGCTGGTGTTGGGGTGCGATTGGATGACGTTGGCGCTGCTGCGGATGATTCTGTAGAGGTGGATGCTTCCCTGATTGATGATGCTATGAATGTGCTCCCTGTTGGAGGTGGAGCTAGCTTTGATGGCTCTCAGGGGATTGGTGGTGGTGTTCATGGTGAAGCTGCTGGCTTTGTACTTGATGTGCAGGATGATGGTCCTCAGATGGACAGGAGTGTTACAGTTAGCGGCGACAATGGTGAGAATGTGCAGGGTGAGGGGGCTCTGTTGGATGCAGTAGATACAACTGTGTTTAATGATGCAGAAGCAGATCTGGTCAAAGCTAGTGATAGTGTTTTGGAGGAAAGCACAGGGATGGATATACATGCCCCACCTGGAGATGACAATGAGGAAATGGTTGCAATGGCCTGCGATGCAGCCACAGATGAGGACAGCAGGAAGGTGGATGCAGTTTCCAGCCCCAGTGATCACAATGAGGATTTAGCGATTGGTGCCGCTGATTTTGATGTGAGAGATGAGGACATGCAATTGGGTACAGTTGACCTGTCCAGAGATGACAATGTGGCGAAGGAGTCTGTTGCAGCACCTGTCAATGGCACAGATGATGAGGACTTGAAGATAGATGCGGCCATCTCAGCTGGAAATGAGGATGGGGAAGATGTCAAGGCTGACAATACCGATCGTGTTCCAGAAGAAGTGGACACAGTTTCCCTTTCTAGAGATAATAGTGCGGGAACAAAGGTTGGTGCAGCTGGTGATGATGGTACAAATGAAGAGGGCGTTCAGATGGATGTGCGTACCACAACTGGAGGTGTGAGTGAAGAAGATGGCAAGGCGGTTCAAAATGTTGTTGAAGATGTTGTTGGTGGTTCAGAAGAAGTGGAAACTATAGGCCTGACTCTGACTGGAGATGATAAGGCGGAAAAAGAAGCTGCCACAGTTGGTGACAATGGTGCAGATGAGGAGGGCATGCAGATTGATGCGGTTACCACAACTGGAGATGAGGATGAAGAAGATGGCAAGGCTGATGAAAATGTTGTTGAAGACGATGATGGTGTTTCAGAAGAAGCTGTGGCTGGCTCTGAGGATATCCCTGAAGAAGATGCCGTGCAGATGGATGAGGACGAGGACGATGATGACGAGCCTCCACCATTGGCAAAAAAAGGCGGGGGGCGCCGGAAGCGAGGTCGTGCATCTTCCAAGGCTCAGGCTGTGGTGAAACCATCTGTTAGGAAGAAGGATGATGAAGAAGTTTGCTTCATTTGCTTTGATGGTGGTGACCTTGTTGTTTGTGATCGTAGGTTCGTGAATGACATGGAATTTTGTTCTTTCTTTATCCCAAATTATATTGCGACGTTACAATTGTTGATGGTTCATTCTGTGTCCTCATAATCAGGGGCTGTCCTAAGGCTTACCATCCTTCTTGTGTTAATCGGGACGACGAGTTCTTCAAATCGAAAGGTCGTTGGAATTGTGGTATGTGTCTTCGTCTGAATAACTTGCAGTGCCCTTGCTTAGATGGTTATTTCTGTAACATGTGGATATGAGTGTTCGTTTTATCGAATCCATGATTTCAGTAGGTCATATTTATTCTCTTTTTCACATGTTGTTAGTGGGATTCTAGCACAACTTTTTGATGGTTCAATTTGGAATATGTCGATTTTATCAAATCCATGGTTTTAATGGGTCATACTTGCAATGCACCTGCCCTTTTTTACATATTGATAGTTGGATTCTGGCACATTTTCCTGTTCTATATAGCTGGTTTTAAAAATTTCTGATTCGTCCTGTAATAGCTGATTTATTTATTTATATTTGTTCTTTACTTGGAAAATCGAAGTTTGTGAAATCTGTGTAGTACTGAGGTAAATTGCTGTAGTTTTAGTAGTGCTGGAGTGTTTCTCTGATAATGATTAGATTAGTGCTTACTCCACAGATAACATCTTCCAATACATTATTTGATTTTATTTGCTCTGCATCATCTTCCCAGGTTGGCATATTTGTAGCAACTGCCAGAAACCTGCCCGGCATATGTGTTTCACATGTACCTATTCCTTATGCAATAAATGCATAAAAGAGACAAAATTCGTCGCTGTTAGAGCAAATAAAGGCTTCTGCGAGACATGCATGGATACTGTGATGCTGATAGAGAACAAAGAGGTGGCAACTGAGCAAATGGTAATATTTCCTCTTTTTTCTTATCTTACCTCAGTCTATTGGATTTTTCTAGTTTCATCCAGTATCTATGATTCTCGTTGATCTTAGAATCTTAATCTAGTTTTTGAGATAGCCAAGCTTAATAATCAATTTGTTAAGATGTCTGTATACAACTTTGGCCCTATGAATCTTGGAAGTGTTCATGTGCTTGTTTGTCTATTTAATTAGTATGTTGTCAGAAGTTGCAACTTGCTGAATTATTTCCATGAAATGACTTATTACTTGAACCTGATACTACAATAAATAACACTTTTGATTGAATGTGCTACGTCTATATTGTACACATCTATGATCATTGTTGAGATACAGTCTTGCTGATTCAATACTTAATTACTAATTAATCAACAGCAGTGTTACTGGCCATTTAGGTTTGAATCCAAAATTTGCCCTACCAACTTGTTGGCATTTTAAATAGTGTTTTGGCAAGATGTGGTTTGCTACCAAAAGTTGCCTACAACACACATTTGTTGCCAAAATATTGGGGTTACCATTTACCTAGATTTTGGCACTACCAATATATTGGTATGTTAGCAAACCAAAAACAATCCTCTAAGTTTGTCTTCTCATTTCCCCGTTTTTCTTGCACCCTGCCAAAGTGCCAACCTAGTAAAGTTGCATGCTATCTTTTCCCCCCTGCTGACCAATAATGTTGGCAGCTGTAAAGATATGTTGCTTCTACTTATACAAATTTGTTTAACAGGATGTAGATTTTGACGACAAAACAAGCTTTTGGTATTTGTTCAAGGATTATTGGTTGAATCTGAAAGAAAAGTTATCATTGACGTTTGAAGAAATATCAGCAGCCAAATCTCAGAAGAATGGTTCTTTGGTTATTCGTGAAAATGATCTCAGTGAACCGCATGACACTAATGATGAAGAAGAGGGTAATTCAGACAGTTCGTCTGTGCGTCATCTAGAAAGTAATTCGAAGAGAAAGGGAAGAAAGCGATCAAATCAAGCTGCTAAAGATGACAGTTCTGTAGGAAAAGATAGCTCTAGGAAATCTACAAAGAGGGGCCTGTCAGGTAGCCGTGATGCTAAGGGTTCTTCAGGGAGAAAGGTTAGAAAATTATCCAAGCGTGCTTTGAGTAGTGACCATCGACCAAGAGAATCTGAAAGTGTAGGGACATCTACCTCGTCAGCTGAAGAGACCAGTTGGGCTTCAAAGGAGCTCTTAGATTTTGTAGCAAATATGAAAAATGGTGACAAATCCATGTTGTCGCAATTTGAAGTTCAATCCCTTTTACTCGAGTATATCAAACGTGAAAATCTCCGTGATCCCCGCAGGAAAAGTCAAATAATTTGTGATTCTTTACTCAAAAGTCTTTTTGGGAAAGCACGCGTTGGCCATTTTGAGATGCTGAAGCTTCTTGAATCTCATTTCCTCATGAGCGAGGTCTCGCCAGTTGAAATCGATGACAACCATGGTGGTGTTGTAGACCCTGACCCTAGTCTGGATGGTGATGGCAACAGTGAAGCGTCAATTGTAATGAGCTCAGAAAAAAAGAAAAAATCTCGGAAGTATGACCAGAAAGCTCTGCAAACAAACCTTGACGACTATGCTGCAATAGATAACCATAACATTGGTTTAATGTACCTACGTCGCAACCTGTTGGAAGAGTTGATCAGTGAAGTTGACACATTTGATGAGAAAGTTCTTGGCACATTTGTGAGAATAAGAATATCTGGAACAGGCCAAAGGCAAGACATCTATCGACTTGTTCAAATTGTTGGTAAGATACGGCACTTTCTGGCTAGTCTGGTTGGTTTTAGTTTCATGATGCTGATTTTCCCATATCTGTGCAGGGACAGGAACAGCGCCAGAACTTTATAAATGTGGAAAAAAGTCGACTGATATAACACTGGAGATTCTAAACTTAGACAAGAAAGAAGTTATTACTATTGATATAACCTCAAACCAAGAGTTTACTGAGGTATTTATTTTCATTTTCAACACAGGCACTTTGTACAGTTTGCGCACTGTTTACCTTAACTTAGTACTTAGTAGAGTCTTTACTTGCAAGTAAAATTTTCAACCGAGTATATAATTTTAGGTAAAATTTGACTGGTAGTATAGGAATTGTCACGGTACCCAAAAATAGTACAAAAGTTCCCACCTCTGGCTGGAACCACTGGCCTGTCAAAATCTTCTGAAACTTACGGCTTGCATCGCTTTAGCAGGCTACAGTAGAACCCAAGACAAAATTACCCTCTTGTTCCCCTCCCGCTCTGCTAAAATTCCAAACTCTAGATCACATGGCACGGCAGCCATGGCATATCAGTTCTCACTTTGGAGCTCCTTCATTGGCAGCGTTGCTCTGGCTCTCCCTCTCCATCTTTCTTTATAGTCTTTTTGCGTCCAGGTACCTGACGCTAACAGGCCAAAAGTGAGGGAAGCAATAAATGTTGAACATTTTTATGGGCTTGTGGTTCAAGCCGGAAGTTAGGATTTTTTTTGTGCTATTTTTGGGTACCGTAAATATTTCTATGCTACCAGTTTGTTTTATTGTAAGTTTATTTCCTTTCACTTTGTATACTGTTAGTAATGGATTTGACACAACCTGATCATGCAACTTTTGTTTATATATACGAGCATTCTCTCAACAAGGAAATCTACTGTTCCCTTTTGTTCACATGACGTGCATTTCCTGATTAACTGTTGCTATTCTTGTTCTAGGAGGAGTGCAAACGTTTACGACAAAGCATAAAGTGTGGATTCATTCCAAGGCTGACTGTGGTAATGCTAAGTTATTATTACACAATCTTTTCTGTGCGTTTTTTGTGGCATATCTGTAATTTTTTGCTGTTTTTAAACAATCTCGCCCTTCAGGGAGAAGTTTATGAGAAGGCAAAGGTTCTGCAATCTGTCAAAGTCAATGATGTAAGCAATTAGCACTCAATGAATGTTTAGAGTTCTCTGTGTAGCGTAGCTATCATATCTTATTTTTTATGGTCTATTTCATAATCTGCAGTGGATTGAAAGTGAAAAGATGCGGCTTGGGCATCTTCGTGACCGTGCAAGCGATATGGGCCGTAGAAAAGAATATCCTTCTTAATGTCATTCTTTTTATCGATGAAAATTTGTCTATCTCTGTAGTTAATGGTAGTGGTAGTTTATCAATTACTATCGACCTCATCGGCCCCTCCCTTCCATACCCACACCTGCACCACACACACAAAAAAAAACAAAAATTCCATCTTCTGCACAGCTGGCAGCTGTTTGTTTTATTATCTTTTGCAGTTTTCACTATATGTGTCGAATCATATCATGGTGACAAAAAGTAAGTAAATTACATTATGAAAGTTTTCACAAATCCAATGACAGTATTTTTTCGTAAAACTAGTTCATGCACTTCTATGCATACTATTGCTTAATAAATCCCATAAAGAAAGACCTATATATGTGAACATGTCCTTGTTAAATGAAAATATAGCTTGTTTGTCTTAACCAGTATTTAACGCTTAGAGAATGTGTAGAGAAGCTGCAGCTTCTAAGTACTCCCGAAGAGCGTGTGCGTAGGCTAAATGAAGATCCTGAAGTACATGCCGACCATACCATGGATCCAGATTACGAATCTCCAGAGGAACAAGAAGAGGATACTGAAAGAAGTACTTGACTTCTTTATTTTGATTTCCCCCCTTAATATTCTTTTTTATTCATATTCTTGCTCATCTGACATTACTCCATTGTACAGGCAGCTTCAATAAGTCTAGAGGTTCTTTCTTTAGGAAAGATGGTAATCCTGTATCTCCAGGTAAAGGAGAGGGTAGGAGTCCTGCACATAGAGATTCAAAAGCCAACTGGGAGTCTAACCGGAACACATGGGGTGAATCCAGTACACATATTGAGTCACCCCTTGGACGCAGACCTTCATTTTCTTCTCACAGTGAAAGTAAAACAGATAGCCCTGCACACACAGTTAAAGTGGCTGGTAATGCTCCACATGGTCTATCTGGTGTTTCATCTGAGATTACGGGATCCAATGCAGGGTCAGGGGGAACACAATCATCACAGTCTGTTATCAACGAGTCTGAGAAAATCTGGCAGTATGTGGATCCTACTGGTAAAATCCAGGGTCCATTCTCGATATTGCAACTGCGGAAATGGAACAGCAGTGGGTACTTCCCTCCAAATTTAAAAATATGGAAGTCTACCGAGAAGCAGGATGATTCAATATTATTGACAGATGCTTTGCTTGGGAAGTTTGAGAAAGATCTACCTCCGTGGGAACCGCCAGTCGGAAGCAGCTCAAATGTTGACACTAGGCCCCGTAGTGATTCCCGTTTTGAGGAAAGCACAAAATCTGGAGAACAACCTTCAAAATCAGCGGTTCTAAATAGCTCACAGTCTTTATCAGGTAGGGTTGGCCAGATAAATGATACAGCAAATCTTGGATCAGCGACTATCCAATCTAGTGCACAAGTATATTATGGAATGCAGAACTCTCAAGCAGCTTATGCAGTCCAACAATCTCTTACAGGAAGTTGGAACACCTCCACAAGCCAGTTTGGAACTACAATAAATCCTATGACACTTTCTCAACCTTCCATGGGAAACTTTTCAGTTGGACAAACTGCAGCTGTAGGAGGCCAGCTAACTTCTGTACAAGGTCCTGCTACAATTAGTGCAGAAGTGGTTAATTCACAGTCACAGCCTCAGAATCAGATAGCATCTTTATCACAAAGTGATGGCAGATTAGCTGATGGAAATGATTCAAAGTTGGGAGCTGATGCTTCACATGAAAGGACAAGGCCTTTGGGTGAAGGTAGGCTCTTAGCGAAGTTTATATTGTTTATGAAACGAGGAAAAAACTGAACATATAACAAATTTATGCACCTTTTCTTAGTGAATGACAACAGGTTAAAATTTGTAAAACGAAGTATATTAGTTTGGCCTAAACATTCGTTTTTTTTTGTTCTTGACAGGTCTTGGACTAGCAGCTGCACAGCCTGGAGCAGTGCAATCAAACACTCAGCAACATGAAGGTATTAGCTTAATGCTTGTTAATTGTTTATGCCATGTTCTCTTTTACCGTATTGGCATCTACGGTTTCCTTAGTTCCAAAGCAAGACTTTAACAAACCCAGTGAAAATTATGGTTCAATTACCTATTGACACTGATGGCATCACCTGCAGAGGCAAGGAGCCATTTACAAAATGCTGCTTCCAACTCGGTAAATCCATCTCAGCTGATGTCCACACCATCTGCTCAAGCAGTGCAGCCCTCGCCCACAACAATGGCTGGTGGTGATACTCAGAACAGTGGTTGGACACAATTGGCAAGCACATCTGGGCAATCTCAGGGGGCTGCAAATATGCCATGGGGAACAACTATCCAGGGTAATGCAAACATGGGCTGGGGAATGATGGGACAGAACAACATGAACATGTCCTGGGGAGGACCAGCACAAAGCGCCACAGGCTACAACATGGCTTTGACTATGCCAGCACAGCCAAATGCAGTCTCAAACATGGGCTGGGTTACACCAAATCCAGGAAACACCAATATGAATATGATGTGGGCTGCAACTCAAGGCCAAGGCACTCCAAATGCAGCAGCTATGATGGGAACTCAGATGCAAGGAGTTGCAATGGCCCCATGGGGGGCTGTCACACAAGGGAATACAAATTCTTATTCAGGTTGGGGGGCCCAGGTTGGAAACTTGAACCAAAATGCTGGATGGGGAGCTCCTATGCAGAGTAATGCAGGTCCTAGTACTGGAAATGGGACAAGCCAAGGTAATAACAATATGAACTGGAATTCACCAAGCGGGAACACAAATTGGAATAACCAGCAGCGAGACAATGGAGGCAGGCATTCTGGACATGGTGGTGACTCCGGTGGGAGGTCATGGAGGTCGCAGTCAGGTGGCGATGGAGGGTCATGGGGGAATAGAAGGGGAGTCTGCTTTTCTATGCTTGAAAAGGGATACTGCAGGAAAGGGGAGAGCTGCAGATTTTCCCATTCAATACCAAACGATGGATATCCATCAAGAAACGATCGGCACTTCGATAGGCAAAATTCAGGCAATGAGAGACGATATGACAGGCAAAACGATAGGACTGATCGACAGTTTGATCGGCAATCATCAGGTAATGAGAGGCATGATGACATGGACAACAGCAGGGATAGTGATCGGCATGATGAAAGGCAGACTGATAGGTCACAATCGAGAGAGAGGCAGTAGGGCTGATTTCAGTTTCATCTGTATCTCCCTCCATTTTGTTGTATCTGCAGTAGACAACCGCATGTTTCTGAACCCGGTGCAGTGTAGCTACTAGCGAGTTGCATCTTCTCTGAATTGTCATGTACTCCGTAGAACAGTTGTAGTTATAAATCATGTGCATCCTACCCTTCTGTTTCCGTGCTTAGAAACAAGTAATACATTCTGAATAAATCGTGGTGTCAGGTAGGAAATGGGGACTAAATGCTCCTGGTGATATGCTCCAACCTTTTTTACTATGTGCTGGGGATGCTTGTTGTATACACTGGGAGATTATCGTGCTTCACTATTGAGATCATTGTACAGTTTTTCTGGGGTTGTACTGTTGTATGCCATTACCGTTCCTTAGTAACCTGTTAATTGGTACTTGATCCTTAATGAGCTGTATGGTTTGAGGAATGGAATAGTATTCATCTCCACATGACCACTACATTCCTGAAAAGCACGTGCTATAAAGTACCTGGTGAAGGATGGGAGGCATTTGTCAAATTTTATTGGGATCATCCAACCGTTGATGATCTGATTCCTTAAGCCAGTTTCAGATGCTGTTTTGCAATCTGGCGTTTCATATGCTGCTGTTTATCAGTCGTTGATTCGTTGTGCCGTTGTCCTAGCGCTGTTATATGTACTTCTGTATGCGCACTCGTAATTTAAGTTTAATTTCATTTACTCGCATCTTAATGATCTTATTCAGAGGATAGAAGCATTCAGAGATTGTATCCAGCCCATGATAACAAACTCAGAATAATTCGCCTTTGCCTGCAGCCTTCATGCCTTGTGCAGTGCTGTGTTTGAAAAAAATAATGATTAATTAGATCCATGCCATTACTATTTGTCACGATCCGAAATATGTCATTACAGTTATTTGTCACGATCCGAAATATGTCATTACAATTCAGTATACCGGCTGGATGCCATCGGCAAAAAAAAAATTATGAATTTATTAGAAAACTGTTTTAAATCCATCATGTAACTTCATGCTGTTTTAATCCAGTCGTCCGTACCCTCAAATTATCACAAATTATTATTGAGGACCAAATGAACAGAGATTGTGTACTGAAACATTTGTATCGATTCAATCAATTTAAACCAATAATGATTACATTACAACCTGAATTAATCCTAAAAAATAAAAATCTTAAACTCAAAACTCATCAGGTTGAAGAGTGAAGAAAATTTGGCGTGCCCATATCCTTACTGCTCTTGTCACGCACGCGTGCGGTTCGCGAACCGGTTTGCGGAGGTGTTAGGGCCCACATGGCAGTCTCGTGAACTATTCTCTTCTCTGACCTGACCGGTGGGCCCTCTAGTCGGCGGGTTCGGCCCGGGAACTGATTCGCACAGTTGGGATGGGCCCCACATGTCAGCCAAAGCACTCAGTTGGGCTGGGCCCACATGGCAGCCAAAGCAGGGGCTACCCAATTTGACGACGAAATCTCCTCCACCTCTTCGTCACGAGAGGAGAGGAGAGAAGAGAGGAAAAAAGAGAGCGCGATATGGGGGAGGAATCGCCGGTGTCCGGCGGCGGCGGCGCGGCGCCACCGAGGGGGAAATCCTGCAAGGGATGCCTCTACTACTCCTCCTTGCTCAAATCCCGCGGATTCAACCCCGTCTGCGTCGGGATCCCGCGCTCCATCTCTCAAGGTAACTAACGAGCGAGCAACCGAACCCTAAATCTCCCATCGCCCAGAATCGCGCGACGCGCGATACGCGATAGAGCGGCATGCGTTTTTTTTTTTTTTTTTTTTGGCATCACCTATCTCGATTTTGGACTCGAATTTTATGTCGTTTTATGATGGTTAGAGATCCGATCTCACGAAGCTGTTTGTTGATTCGAGTGTTGCAGTTCCAAATCATGTTGTGGATGATACTAGAGAACAAGCGGCTGAAGCCGCAGCACAGGGGTATGATTGGACGCAGTTCAAGTTCGCTTGTGTTGGTTACTCGATGTTCGTGGTGGATAATAAAAAAGATGGGGAAAGCGGCGATAAGGAGGGCGAGACGTTTATGCCGTTTTGCCAGGGTTTCGAGGTTGGCTTCCATCTCAGTAGTTACAGTATGAAATCTTTAATTTCTTCACGTTGATGTGTGATTAGTAATGTAAGTGGCCACCGGCATATGAAATTAATCTACTTCTGTTAATCCCAATGACGTACCATGCAGGTAGTGAATTAGAAAGTGCATGATCATAGGCATATGCTAAAAGAGTTAGAGTAATATATTCTGATCATACTATCTTGCATGATCTTTGTATTTGAGTTTTGATACTTTTCTGAAATCTCAATGGAGATTTTATTTCACTCTAAAAATCTCTGGTTTACTACACACTGTAAATTAACATGATAGGCATATTTTAGTGTTTTCATGTATCTAAGCTTCTTTATGTAAACCTATAGTGTGATATTTCGCACGAAAAGCATCTGGTTGCTCAAACGCTGGAAATTAACATGTGATGCATATTTTAGTATTTACATGCATCAAACCTGTAATATGATCTTGCAATGGAGCACTACTTTCATTCCTGAGCATCAAGAAGGGATTTTCGTTCATTTTCACATCTAGGATATTGGTTGACATCATCAACCTATAAGGTTGAGGCTGAACCTTTGTATTCATTTCACATCTGCACTAGCACTAGAAGTATGGTCAGTGAATGTGTTCTTTCTCTGACTGCATGGTGATTGGGTTCTGTTGACATCGATGCAGTGCTCTCTGAGAATGATATCAACAAAAATTATACCTCCTAATAGTTTTTTTTTTAATGTTGAAAACACATACATATAAGTGTACATTGTAGTTATTAAAGATCTTTCTTGTGCTAGCATATTTGCTTTGGTTCTTTCTATTAAAAGCGACAAATGCACTGCAGTTATTGGTGGGCAGAAGAATTGTTCAGAAAAATTCAAGAAATGATGAGCAAGCTACTGGCTCTTATAGAAAGGAAGGTATGTTAAGTATTTCTCCTGATGCTATAACTTTTCATACTGAATAAGAACACTATGAGACTTAGCAGGTAATAGTACTAGTGTTTTTCTTTTCCATTGATTCATGATAGGACGAACTTTTTAATGCCGTCAACCTGTTATGACTTAAGAAGTACAGCAATGGTCGGTCAAAGCTCCATTTTCTCAATATTAAGTGATTTAGTCCATAGATAGGTCATATGCATTTTACAGCGGCGGTTGCAGAATCTTTTAAATCTTAGCTTGGATATGTTCAGTTATGCACATACCTGTTGTCTTGTTAGCCACATAAATACATGTTGTCGTGTTAGTCACATACCTGTTCTTCGTTCAACCATATGTTTCAGTCATGCGCATACATGCAGCGGTAAGTTAAATTATCAGTCACTTTGTTTGATTCAGTTTTGCTGGTCATTGTTCTTCCATATCAGTCAGATTATCAGACCCATCTGTTTGGGTGTACCGTTTTTGTTATGGTCTGTCGTGAAGATTGAAGTTTAATGCCTTTACATTTCTTATTATAGCTCCCACCAGCTCCCGTCAACAAGGACAAAGACCTGGGCAACTTACACAACAGGACTTCTCTACGAGGAAAGCTGGCTTTCAAAATTTCCCTTCTTGTCCCTTTCTTATGATTATCCTACTGATGTACGTGGGTGCTGCAGGTTTAGGAAGAGCGCAGGATTGGTCGCTTCAGGCGTTGCAAAGAATCTAAACAAGACAGCTAATTACATTAAGGCAAACATCGTAGACATACTTTACTCGGACCGTCGACCACCGAAATAAGGAACTACGTACGGCGTATGCTGCTTGCTCGTCGTTATTCAGTTGGAGGCCTGAAGAAAACTGCTAGCAACATGAGGTGGAAGGCTACCTGACGCCATAGACCTTACAATAACCACCTCTAGTCAGGCCTGGAGAGCAGAAATTGAAGATTTCTTGGTTGCTCCGAATTCTTTCCACTGTACTATTTGCATGGTTTTGTAATTTATGGGCACATACAAGCATATTTTGTACTACATGCGACAGACAGGTCATCCTGCTTGATTGAAGCAAAAATCGGATCTTGTCGGTGAATTGATGAATAATGTCAACTACAAACCCCTTGGGAACAAAAAGGTTGAGAGAGATTATGTCTCAGTCTGCGTGTCGAGTAATCCAACAGCACACTTCTCTTGTAGAAATAGCCCGAAAATTTGATAATGTGACCCTTTGCAAAAACTTATTACAATAATAGATCGAGTAAAACTTACTCCAAAAATCTTGGTAGAAATATGCTTTTGCAAAGAGTCCAATTACTCACGTATATTGGATTACTAGCATATTACCAGTGCTATCATTTTTAACCATGCTTAGCCACACGCAAGAAATTCATACTACCTCCATCCTAAAATATAAACATTTATCGGTTTTCGCACATCACGTTTGACCATCCGTCTTATTCAAAAAATTTATAGAAATATAAAAACAAATAAATCATAATTGAATTATACCTAATAATAAAATAAATCATAACAAAATAAATAATATATTCATAAAATTTTTAAATAAGACGAATAATCAAACGTAACGTTTAAAAATCAACAAAATACTTATATATAAGCAGTACTCAAAACCTGCTCTTGGCTCTCTCCCAATCCTGACACAGTATACTTGCCGTTGTTCTGCATTTATGAGTATCCTTGAATGCTTTCAGAGATGAACAGCAGCCTGCACAATCGTGCAGAGCCCACGCTGTTCTTTCAAGTGCAGGCAGGCACAGGGAAAGATTGATTGAAGCACACGTGAAACGTGATGGCGTGTGTTGTGATCCGTATGGTCGCCGCCGGAGACGAGAGAAAGGCGATTCAAACTTGAAGATGCAGACGATTGAATGGTGAAGTCGACGTCACGTCATTCGCATGTAAAGCAATGTGCCGAGTAAATGTCGTACCTACTGCAACACTGTCCGGGCTCCCGCTCCTGCCCACCCCCGCAAGCTAACGGCATTCCATCCTACTCAAAACACGACGCTTGAGGGGTTGTTTGTATCCGGGATTTTTTTTTCAGTTCGGGCGGGATTTTTTTTTTCAGTTCGGGTCACATCGGATGTTTACACATTAATATAGACTGATAATAAAACTAATTGCATAAATAAAGGCTATTTCGCAAGACATTTTTTTAAGCCTAATTAATCTACGATTAACAAATGTTTACTGTAGCATCACATTCGCTAATCATGAACTAATTAGGCTTAATAGATTCGTCTCACGAAATAGTCCAAAATATGGGGTAGGTTTTACTAATAGTCTATATTTAATACTTCTAATTAGTGTCCAAACATCCGATGTGACAGAGACTAAAAAAAAGCTGATGGATCCAAACAGGATCCGAATATGCCTGGTACTCCTAGTTGATAAATTTCACTGAATCTGAGTAAATCTCACAAACTTAAACAAAACTATTGCAAACTACCCCTTCATCATAAAATAATTGAATTCCTGACTATAAATCTGGACGTTCTAAATTCATTTGTTTGGAAGGAGGGAGTACAGATTATGAATATATCATAAAAATGCAAATCGAATACCAAATTGATTGTGAAGTTACAAACAGCATCACAAACTTAGCACCAATTTTATCACGGACCACATATTTCGTAACTCTAAAAAAACATACTGCTAGGGATCTAAATTATAAAATCTATAGCGGTGTGAATATAAAAAATATATAGTTTACCATAATCTACCTTAATTTTTAGCTTCGTAGGTGTAAGTATGTAGTTTTGTGATGCATTGTTTGATTGTTTCAAGCATGTAGTAGTATTGCAATAGTTTATAAAAAATGTGTATAGTTTTAAATTTTACTCCTATAATTGCTTCCTGTGAAATTCTTGCATAACTTTAATATAATTTCAAGTGGAGCCCCTACCATGCAAGTAAGATTTTACAAATCATTTAAGGAATAATCAGAGAAAATGTTGCTCTTACCCAACCTTTTAACTCCCATGAGGCCATGATCATGTTAGAAACCATCATTATCATTTTTCAGTTACATGAAAAACGTATACACATTCAAGGGACAAATACTCGCGGCAAATTCTTTACCTTACTAAAACTCTATAAAAAGTACATCCACGTGTATCGGTGTATGCCATATTCTTGACCTTACTAAAATTCTACTAAAAGCACACACATATGTACATAATATTTATGGGCATCACGATTTAAAACTTTGGGGAGTCACGAGTCCATGAGTACATGCTTGTTGCTTCTCCAACAGAAGCATTTCTTAACCTGAGGAGTTCGCTGTGCCGTTTTCAAATTTAGTTGCTACCTTTTCCGAATGATTTGCCAAAAAGTTGGAATTATTTGCCTTTTCCCTGGCCTCCATACAAAGCTGCTGGTCGTCCAAATTGTGAGGTGGTAATCAATCTGATCTCTCGTCTCCTCCCCGGTTCATGTCAGCTGCTCCGTTGGGCCTACTGCCGACCCACACAAGATGCAACGGTGCCATGCCTACTGCTACTGCAGTTACCTCCATCAGGAAAGCATCAAGACCAGACGCCATTAAAGTGACCTGAGCTTCTCACGCAAAAGGAGAAAGCAACCGCTGTTGGAACTTGAAAACAAACAGCCCACTAATCATAAGTCCACTCTCCAGTCAACGCAGTCGTCTGTCATCTCTCCATAGTGGCACTACCAGTAGCTCAAAAAATGGAGTATGATATCATTATTCTTTTTGCTTGTCATAAAGGTATTTTGATGTCACTACTACTCCATATTGCAGTGTAAAGTAAAGATGAGTGCATGAAGATATAATACTTTTTCTCTATCTATAGACGTACCAAGAATATTCTGAATCGAGTAGGGTTTGTATGAATGTTCCCTCTTTCATACAGTTCCATACATCCATATGTACAAGTTTCTTCTGGTCCACAAATGGAGAACAAACTAGGTTCCCACTTCCACTTGTACTACTAATAACTAAGCCAAGATAGCAAAAAGAATGAAAAGTGATTAGGACAATAATCACTGTAGCCCTGCACTCAAGAGTTTCAGATTTGATTTACTAAAAGAGCAGGTGCCAATAGCATTACCCAATAAGAAAACGGCCGGTGCTCTGTATAAAAAAAATCATGTCCATGTGCCTGAGACAGAGATTCGAGACAGATGTCGAACACATACCCATTGGAGGAATATCCGACAAAAAAATATAGAAAAAACACTCAGTTTGAACCAAGTTGCAAGTTGCAACCACGATCGGATTATGAAGTAAACGGCACGGTATTCACCACTTAAAACACAGGTCAAAACTGTAAAGCCAAAGAGAACACATCACTGCAAGTAAAACCACACCAAGCACGCACTGTACGCGTCGGTGGCAATCCAAACACCACACCACACCAAGGCCCCCAATTAAAACTTAGGATTGTAAAAACATATAAATAGAAAAAAACGAATAGAAACTCATTGAATTTCTATAGGATTTCAAAACGTATAAAAACTTTAAAACAGACGTTTAATAGACACATAAGAAAACGCAGGAATTCAAGACACATGAGAGGCAAAACATGAGGTATCCTCAAGCTTTTTTTCCCTCCAAAATCTCACTAGAATTGTCCATTTCATATGAATTTTAAAGAAGTTGGCAGGGAGCAGTCCTTTGAATCAAAGGGCTCCACAGGATTATTTCCTATAGGAAACAAATCCTCTGTAATTCCTATGGATTTTCTTTGTTTTAAAGGGGCCAACAATTTGCCATCTCTTTCCAATTTCCATCCAAAGAACGCCAGCATAAAACAAAATTAGAGAGAGGAGGAGGAAAAAAAAAGTGAGCTGAGCACAAACGAGCTAACAACGGGCGAAACGCGTTCGGCCAAATGGCAACATCGTCGGCTCAGACACGCATCGCACGCAGACCCAGCAATACGGCGCGGTGAGCTAGCAGCACGACGCTGATCACCACTTCACCAGTGAACACCTCACAGCTCCATTAAAAAAAAACCAAATCCCCAAACCGAGAAGCACAAATGGTGCGTCAGGACTCAGGACGAAGAAGAAACAGAAAACAAACCAATCCACAGGGCACACAGCCGCACAGTGGATACCACTGCACAGTGCAGAGTAGTAAAAGATCTCTATAATTAATAATGCTCCAATAGGAGTATTAGTGGGAGATTTGAATCCAGTCCAAGCAGACAGTGAGACAGAGAGAAGAGAGAGTGAAACTCCTGCTTGCTGCACACCGACCAACCCCCTCAGCTCAGCTCTGCTCCTCCCTTTCAAACCACTCCACTTCACCACTACTCCAAGGCAAATTTATCTGCGTCAGCTTCTCTCCTGAGGCAGCTCACACGCCATGGCCATGTCTCCCCTGCTCTTCATCGTCTTCCTCCTGCTGCTCGAGCCTGGCCTATCTTCTCGCAGCAATGTGAGCCATTATCCTGAAAATTCTTGATTTTTTTTTTGTATGAATATGATGCTTTCTGACCCCAAGAACCCTTTTTGCTGAGGCAGCGTCAACCTGACATGGTTTGGATTTTGTTCCATGGCGTCTCTCTCTGCAGGTGTACATTGTGTACATGGGGGAGAGGCACCCCGAGCTGCAGCCGGAGATGGCCCAGGAGGCGCACCACGGCATGCTCGCCGCTGTTCTTGGCAGGTTGCAATCTTCTTACCCTCCTCATCCATGGCTGGAGCATTGGTTGCTTAGATGTGGGGTGTTCAGTGTTCTCACCGAGTTGTGTGTTGCCTTGCGCTCTGCAGCAAGCAGGCGGCCATGGACGCCATCCTCTATAGCTACAAGCACGGCTTCTCCGGCTTCGCCGCCGTGCTCACTGAAAGACAGGCGGCGCTGCTCTCCGGTGAGCTCGCCGCATTCCGGTCATCTTGCTGCTGTTCCTGGCAAACTAAATCCTGATTTTGTTTATCTATATCTCTCACTGTTTTTTTTTTTCTTTCTCCTGTGTTGAAATTTGGCATCAAGATTGGCCAGGAGTTGTGCGGGTTGTTCGGAATCGTGTTCTTGATTTGCACACCACCAGGAGCTGGGATTTCATGGGGGTGAATCCGTCGCCTTCCGGCGGTGGAATCCTCTTGGAGAGCAGATTTGGGGAGGATTCCATTATCGGAGTGCTAGATACAGGTGGGCTCCCTTGTTCTTCATTTGCAGAACCATCAATTGCAATTGGTGCTCACATTGCAGTGTGAGGATTGAAATGATCTTTGACTGCAGGAATCTGGCCAGAGTCGGCCAGTTTCAGAGACGACGGCATCGGCGAGGTCCCACGGCGGTGGAAAGGGCAGTGTATCACTGGAGAGAAGTTCAATGCCTCTAACTGCAACAGGTTGGCCTGCTCTTGAGCCTTTAGTTTCGCATTGCTATTTTGCTTGTGAAACTCTATCACTGTGTAGTAGGAGAACAGAGAATTGTGCTACTAGTTATTCTGGTGGTGACTTCATATTCATGATAGGATAGGAAAATAATAGGCGCGAAATGGTACGTCAAAGGGTATGAAGCTGAGTATGGCAAGATGAACACGAGTGACATCTTCGAGTTCATGTCGGCGAGAGATGCTGTTGGACATGGAACACACACGGCGTCCACGGCTGCCGGTGATCTGGTAGCCAATGCCAGCTTCAGGGGCCTTGCCAATGGTGTAGCAAGGGGAGGGGCTCAGAGGGCAAGGCTGGCTGTTTACAAAGTTTGCTGGGCTACTGGAGATTGTACCGCTGCAGACATTCTTGCTGCTTTCGACGATGCCATACACGACGGAGTAGACGTGATCTCGGTGTCCCTGGGACAACCACCACCTCTCCCTGCTTATGTTGATGATGTCTTGTCAATTGGATCCTTCCATGCTGTCGCAAAAGGAGTCGTCGTCGTCTGTTCAGCAGGGAACTCTGGTCCTTATTCAGAGACAGTGATCAACTCGGCACCATGGATCGTCACTGTTGCCGCGGGAACCATCGATCGGATTTTCCTTGCAAAGATTGTCCTCGGCAATAATAGTACTTATGTGGTAAAGTGTCATCTGATTTATAGCTTCAAACACTCATGGCTGCATATGGTTGACATGTTATTTGTTCTGATGTTGATGCAGGGCCAAACACTATATTCTGGAAAACATCCTTCAAAAAGCGTGCGTATAGTCTATGCTGAAGACATTTCATCTGATAATACCGATGATTCTAATGCAAGGTAAACTTTGGCATTCTCATCTCTTTGAATCCATCGTAAATTTCAACTTCCATATGTGCTGATGTCTTTGCAGAAGCTGCACTGCAGGATCTCTGAATGCTACTCTAGTAAAAGGAAATGTAGTGCTTTGCTTGCAAACACGAACACAGAGATCAGCCTCAGTGGCAGTAGAGACTGTAAAAAAAGCTCGTGGTGTTGGAGTCATCTTTGCGCAATTCTTGACCAAGGATATAGCATCTTCACTCGATATTCCTTGCATTCAAGTGGATTACCAAGTTGGAACAGCAATACTTGCATACACGACTAGCATGAGGTACTTAAAACTTTCTTGTATACAATCGGCTAGTTGTGAAAATTATGGGTTTATGCAATTAACTGTTGTGCTGCATACACAGAAACCCAGTGGCCCAATTTAGCTTTCCAAAAACTATTGTTGGGGAGCTGGTAGCCCCAGAAGTTGCATACTTCTCATCTAGAGGCCCAAGTTCTCTGTCTCCATCTATCCTGAAGGTAAGACATCTCCTTTGTTAATGAACTTAAGTTCATCCTTTATCGAATAGATGCGGAGAAAAAAATGAAACTGCTCATGACATAAAACTGTTTGCAGCCAGACATCGCCGCCCCAGGTGTAAATATTCTGGCTGCATGGTCGCCTGCTGCCGCCATATCATCATCCATTGGATCTGTCAACTTCAAGATTGATTCAGGAACTTCAATGTCTTGTCCACACATTTCGGGTGTGGTTGCTCTTCTCAAATCAATGCATCCTTATTGGAGCCCTGCTGCGGTGAAATCAGCATTGGTCACGACAGGTAGTAGCATATTGCTTATCTGCTTCACCACAACAAAGATTGTCTTCCCCTAATAACTATACACATTTGCAGCCAATGTTCATGATGCATATGGGTTTGAAATGGTATCCGAGGCAGCACCCTACAATGTGGCAAATCCATTTGATTACGGAGGTGGTCATGTCGATCCAAACAGAGCTGCACACCCTGGTCTTGTGTATGACATGGGAGTATCTGACTACATACGCTTCCTTTGCTCCATGGGTTACAACACCTCAGCCATCAGCTCCATGACTCAACAGCAAACAACCTGTCAACATACGCCAAAATCACAGTTGAACCTGAATGTTCCATCCATCACCATTCCTGAACTGACGGGCAAATTGACAGTGTCAAGAACGGTCACCAACGTCGGCCCTGCTTCTTCCATGTACAGAGCTCGTGTCAAAGCTCCTCCAGGTGTGGACGTCACTGTAAATCCTTCGCTCCTGAGCTTCAACTCAACTGTCAGCAAGTTGTCATTCAAGGTGACATTCCAGGCCAAACTGAAGGTGCAAGGTAGATACACCTTCGGGAGCCTGACATGGGAGGATGGCACTCACACGGTGAGGATTCCTTTGGTGGTTAGGATAATAATCAGTAAGTTCTACGTCAATGCGTGAACAAGTCAAGTGACTCCTTGTACTCACCCATCGATAATGGGTCAAGATGTAAGCTAACTTGCTAATTCTCCTGATTCTAATGGCATTGGTTATGATTTGTTGGGGGTTTGTTCACAAGAATTCTGCCATGTTGAAATAAAATTCTAATGATGTTACACAAAAACCAGCCAATTCGCGGAAGAGTGCAAAATGAACAATTGGGCAGAAACAAAACCTTTTTCTATATATAATCAGGACATTCCTTGTGAGGGTAGTAACAAATCATTCTCTCTAGTACAAATTGCAGCATACACAATGATTCGATGTAATGTTTCACTGTAAAAGTGAACAATCCAATAGCTGGCACCATCAATACCCCCCAATTTGGTGAATGAAAAAACAAAACAAAAGCAAGGGACGCATACTGCAAGTCCTGAACTCCCGATTCGCCTCACGCTTTGGCGCCGTCGGTGGTCGTCGTCGTCGTGGCGGCCTTGCTGCCGGAGTCGGAATCAGAGGCCGCCGCCCCCGACGAGCGGGCGGCGAGGGCCTTGTTATAGGCGTCGAGCTCGTCGTAGTAGACGTCCCAGACGCAGCGTACGCAGCCACTGCCGCAGCAGTCGCCGGGGAGCGGCTTCTCGGGCGGCTCCGGCGCCGGGGCCGGGGCCGGGGCGGGCTTGTTCGTGGCGGCGCCGGCGTCGGCCATCGAGGCGGTGGGAGGCAGGCTATGGCGGTGGATGCGGCGGCGGCGGAGGAGGAGAGGGCTCGCCGGCGCGGGGAGCGAGGGAATCGGGGCAGGCACGACGCGGAGGACGGCGGCGATGACCAGCATGCGGAGGAGGCAGGAGACAAGTCGAGTCTCCCAATTGTTTGGCTTTTGGGGATTTGGAGGGCAGAGTCCAACTGCCGCACGGTGAAACCGAACCGACCCAATCGAGACGAGACGCACACGGCACGGCGTATTTGGTTGGTTTAGTTTACAAATTTCGTGTCCTCTAGTCCTCCCGACGTGTCAAAGAGCTAGGATTCTCGGGCGTGGATTCTCTTCAAGTTTTTGGGAGTTTTTGGATTATTTATGATTTGGAATTAAAACCTCAAAATCAAATTTAAAATTAAGGTTAAAAATTTAAATTTTAGTCGTGAAAAATAAATAAAAGCGAAACAATAGAAGTTTAGTGTCTAAAAATCAGCTGACGAGAATTTAGAAAAGCTAAAAACTTTTCCAGATTCTGGTTTTTCATATTATTTTCTAAAATCTATAACTACATATTACTAAAAGCTGAGTCTAAAACTAGATTGTTTAGGATTGATTCTGATACTCCCTCCGTCTCAAAATACACTACCTTTTGAATTTAAATTTGTCATAAAATATAACTATTTCTACACCCACCTATCCTCTCTCCACCAATCACAACGATCCATTTAATTTCTCCACCTACTTTCTTTTCTCAAACAATCACAGCACTCCCTCGTCTCAACCTTAATTTTCTCAAAAAAAACGAAATAAAGTCCTTATATATTGAGATGGAGAGAGTGGCTATAAGCTTTCGAGAGAATTTGAGTAAGCTAGAAACATCTTTGAGGACGGTGGTGGTGGACTGGTGGTGCTTGTGGCGATGCGTGCTCGACACCGGTAAGGCGTTGGGGTACTACGACATGAGGAACCAGACGTTGTGGACGGTGTACTCGTGTTGTGTCAGGGACAAAATGGGCCTAATGTTGTGGTGAGGATGATGACAAGTTCGTCGTCACCACAGTCCGCGAGGAATAGTTTGGTTCGTCCGTAATGATCGGAATTAATGGTGATTATCACTTGTAACTAGTGTGTTCAACGTTTCTTTAAGCTCCACTTTTTTGTATCGATCGATTTGGCAATGTCATTTTGTCGATCGGCACAATTTTGTGGTGATTTCAGTTAAGCCCTATTCGTTTTGGAGGAAAAATAAAGGATTTGGATTCCTAAGGATCGTTTCCTATAAATGTCATTCGTTTTGTAGGATTGTGCCATAAGAATATCAAAGAAAATTTTTCCTTTCCTACAAGCACAAGAGAGAAACCATAGAAAAATTTCCTCCACTCTAACCTCATGGAAAAAATCCTATGGATTGAAATGTCACACATTTCTATTCCTCTATATTTCCTATTCTTATGGAGGTGAAATTCCTCCTAAACGAATAGGGCCTGGGTTTTCTACCACCATGCATGCATGACTTGTGTATGGCACGGGAGTATGAGAGTATCTGACTGTATAAATGCGCTTCCTTTGCTCAATGGACTGGTACAGTACATCAACTCCATGACAGCACACCACTTGTCAAAATACGCCAAAATCACAGTTGAACATGAACGTTTCATCCATCAGCATTCCAGAACTGAGAACAGTGCCCAACGTTGGCCCTGGTTTGTCAAGAGACAAGAGGTCGTGTGGAAGCTCCTCCAAGCGTGGACGTCACTGTGAGATGTAAATTCAAAATCTGGAGTCTGGACAAATGAATCAATATTAGCAGCAGGGATCAGTTGCTGAAAGCGAGATCACTTGCCTCAATTACACATCAAGCTCTCATCATTGAACTTTTTTTGGTTACAGAACAAAATTGATTTACATGTTACTATAGCTCAGCCGGGTAATATGATTTGTATGATTTGTCTGAAATGTCAGTCGGTCAGAATAGAAAGGAAAATTCCAACAGAAAAATCGGCCAATCGGGATGAATAATGCCAATCTGGAAAAAATCAAACGCGCAACCAAACTACGAACATATGATATCACGCACTTATATTGGACATCTGGATCTGTTTATCTTCTCGTTATGTTTACCTCCATCTGAGTAGGTTCCTGAATCAGACAACTGAAAGGCCCCAAGGCAGAGCCTGTAAAACTGTTTGCGCATGGAGTAGAATGTGGTGCTCTCAACAACATAAAGAAAAACATACCTAGTTAGGTTGTCTGTCACCGCCTTTTCGGCTTTTGCTAGATGGTGCATCAAAACCATGATTGAACTGACTATAACCTGTACTGTTTAACCACTAGACATCATATAGTTGGTCCTTGAAGCACCTTCACAACTTCCTCCGCTCTAGCCTGTACCTCTTTTAGATATTCAACAAGTATGCGCTGCTGATAAGAGCCCCCTTCCTGTTAAACAAAATAATAATAAGAGGAAGAATGAAAATTATGCCGAGAGGATGCTAAAGGCAAGGCACTGACAAACGACTCTATGTAGAACTCCAAAGTCTGGGAATCTTACAGTGCGGATTAGGACTCTCTCAATTCTCTTCTTTATAACAGCATAAAATTCATCTGGTGAAACATTTCCCTTCCCTACTGTTAATCCATCAAGCATCAGCTTGTTCCACTCGTTTTCTGGAGCTGCATAGGACAATCTAGATATATGAAAGGCTGAGAGGCGATAGACTGAAAACAACCAATATCTCCTGCATTACTACATACCTTTTATTACAGATTCAAGAAAACTTTCAGGCACTATTACTTCTCCCCCTGAAAACGAAAGACAGGCATTAAAGAATCAATTAAAAGCGCAGTCTTTCACAGTGCTTGTAGTCAACAGCCCAAAACGAACGAACACGATTACCTTTGTAAGCATAACTACGCTTTTGGAGAAAATTGGAAGCATACAGCTGCAACACCTTCTGCAGCATAGCCTGAAGTCCTGGTTTATCTCCATCTTGTTTAGCCTAAACACATGTAAGGGTGTACTCAATGAGTAGCAAAATTACTTTCTGTTGAGTAATAAATCAACAAAGTTAGCCCAGAATGTAGAAAATAACACATACCTGCCTCAACTGAGCATTAACCTCCGACAGAAATCCTTCGTCCAGCTGCCCTTCTTCTTCTCTATTTGAAATTTCCTGGCGATACCAGGAGTCCATAAAAAACACAATACGAGATTGGAGTATATAAACTGGCACTTTCTAGGTGCACTATGGACTGGAGTATAAGCCTGTTTGATGTGAAGTAGAGCCAACAGACTTGAGTAAAGTGACTAAGTGTTATGTGCGAGGTAAGGTGGAATCAACCAAACTAATATGGAGGCACCGATGTAATAATCCAAGTAAAGAATAACATAACAGAGTAAATTAATAGCTCTTAGTTCTTACTTCCTCCATCAATTTGAGAGCCTCCGGGTCTCTTGGTGGCCATGTGGCATCTTCACCTTCATGCATTACAGGACTAATAATTGCCTTCAGCACATCAGTTGACTGCTCTATCTTTTCCTGAATAGATACGGGTAAAAATTAGCAGTGTTTGTGGAACTTTTGTAACCAAAACGAAAATAATAAGGTGTTGCCATTAATAAAAATTATATACTTGTTATGCAGCATTGTTCTTACATGAGTCTTATGGACAAGACGGTCAACTATGTTCATGACATTTTCAGCCAGTTCTTCATAGTCCTTCTGAAAGGGCAGAAGAGAGACACCATTCACAAAGTTAGATTTATTGAGAGAACAGAATGGGATTGACATTCCATAGTAACAAAAAGAAATCCAATTGTGAAATCATGCTTTATCATCGTCCGATTTGCATAAATCAATTCTTGCTGCCAGCCGAACCCAGAAACCCTCATCGAATGCCAAAATGTTTTCAACCACGATTTGATCAAGCTGTTCACATGCAAGAAATGGTAAATTAGTAATTTAATCAAGTAATTTTCATGTCAAAAGTTATTCTAAAACAAAGCAAAGCTTAATACAATTGATTGGAAATAGACTCTAGAATAAACTGCACAAATTATGTTCAACAATGCTCCAATATTTAGAATTAATGTTGACATTATAATAAAATATAATGACAAAACTGGCAGGCATACTTGAAATATTTCTAAACGAGTACTCCCTCCGTTTCAATTTACCTGTCGTTCTGGGTTTTTCAGGACAGATTATGGAGCTAGGAACAAGTACTGTTATACCCCTATTAATTACATCTTTTTCATTTAATCAACCTAGCATAGATGCTCCTTGTAAATCTCAGCCAGCCGGTCATGCACTCATGCCAATACAGAGTAGTACTACTACATGTTTTCCTTTCATTTTTAATCCGCGCACTAGTACTAGTACTCCATTAATTGATACATGGTAGTGTTGATTACATGGTACATTAAATAGGGGTAGACATGGAAGATTTTAGCAAAAAATGCATTGAAAAGTGAGAACGACAAGTAATTTGGTACAAATTTTGAACGCTAGAACGACAGTTAAATTGAAACGGAGGGAGTATAATAAACCTAGTAAGAAAGGTAAATATGAAAACTCTGGTGTGAGTACAATTGAACAGTTCATGTTTTTCACAAAACTTCAGGTTTCATACTCCCGCGACCAAGTCATCAAGAACAAGCAAAAGCATGCTCAAAGCAAGGCCAATTATATACCGGAGTACAGAGGTTTGATAACAGATATAAATTGGTACAGCTTGAATGAAGAAATCTTTACTGTGGTGTAAATCCTGAGACTGTAACCTTATCTAATGAAGAATTACCTCTCTAAGATCTGCATCCCTCAGCATATCGATCAACTTGTCAACTTCAATTGTCTTCTTCAAGGATTCTTCTGGGCCTTTGTCAGTTGCATATAACAAAGTCTTCCTATTTAAGACAAACTTAGGTTATATATTTTTTTTTTAAAAAAATACTGTAGATCTATCTATTTCCATCATCACAATAAAGTCGCAAAGCCAAATCAAGATCCAGTGAAGCTATAGAATAGTATGAAATGTTAGGGACAAACATTAGATGTAGATTTGTGCATCAACCACAAATGTGCATCAGGAGTTCACGATCCTGAAACTCATGCTACTACAAACTTCCATAAGAAGTTAAGAATATCTGAACTGTCCGACTGGCGCTTGAGACTTGAGAATGCATTTTATAATCACCTCCGAGTAAGAAACAAAGAGTTGATAAACGTATTCTACTCTGCACAATAACTCGTGCTAGCAACAAATTACCAGCATTGCAAATTTGCAATTCACAATAGTTGGAACTGTGATCGACACCGATATGTCCCAAGCTGATGAAATACATCATCTCACAGGATGCAAACAATGCGACAACTAGACTAATCTACCGGTCTGAAACCGCACGAAAACCTCCTAAATAACACACACCACAGGAAGCAAATCAATTCGGACAAAATGCAATTAACCCCATCCAGCCACACTACAAGGAGAGAACACGAACCGCCTCCGCGTGTCCGCGTGGAACTCTCTCCTCGATGGACATCTCGCCGGGACTCCCCAGCACCACTGACGCGGCGAACCCTGGCGATTAATTGTCGCAGAAGATTAAACCAGTCAGAGAAGGCGAAGAGGGACTAAATAGACAGAGAAACGAACGGGTTCAAGGGGGGTGAAACCGCTAGACGAAGCGGGGACTGGGTGACCGGCCGGAGAGAGGTGGAAGCGGCGGCCGTCGCCGTCGCCGTCGCCATCGCCGGCCGGTGGCTGGAGGATAGCGCGCGCGTCAAGTGTCCACAGATTCGGCGAGGATGATGGGTGGGGCTGAGCCTTCCTTGGTGAGTGGACGACTCGAACCACAAGAATATTTTGTCCAGTAGTTGTGGCTGGGCCGCATATTCGGATTGGGCCCATTCATGTGAATAAGCTGAAATGGGCTTTGCTTCAGATTTTGTACAAATGAAGGGGAGCGAAGATCATGTGGGCTGAGTTTTGCGCCGGCCTAGTAAGTTTGTGGCTTTATGGAAATGGGCCGGGTTGGCTGTTGGATGGCAAAGCCTAGGAGTTGGGATTCAGTGATTCACTCTGTTTCAGAATGAAAACCATTTCCTTTTTCAAAGTTAAAATTATTTGAGGTTCATTGAGTTTATAGATAAATATTAAATGTTTATAATATAAATTTAGTTTAATTAAATTGGACGTTGAATTCACGCTATATCAATTTGGGATTTTTTTTTCAGTTTACATTATGTTTATGCATATCATTGAATCGAGGGGGGAGTATGTCGTAATCCTGTACATGCTAGTACAACTAAGAACTTGTCGTCTAAGGCCCTGTTTGGTTATCCTAAATAAATCTCTATCCATCCAAACAGGAGGGACTAATAAGTCCCCAAAGGAAAAAAGTCTGTCAAAAAATTATAGTCCCTAAGGAGGAACTAACAGGGACTTATTTCCTCACTTTTCCCCCACTGTCCTCCTGTGCTCTCTCTCACTCACTCTGAGCTAAACGTAGGGGTAAAATCGTCCTTTTACACTTCAATAAATCCTTTTTAGTCCCTACAACAAACAGGTAAGAACTAAAGTTTAGTCCTTGGACTAAAAAGTTTAGTCTAGGGACCATGTTTCCTCGGGCCTAAATCTCATTGTTTCCCTAAACAGGGCCTAAATCTCATTGTTTCCTTGGGCTTGTTAGGTCACCAACCAAGTGTTTCGTATCTATTCTTGTAAGACCATGTTCCGTGGGTTATTAAGATAGATGCTACAGTAAGACATTCATTAACCCGTTTAGCCTTCTGTATGACATAGCTTTTAAGAGCAAGGATAATAGTAAGCTATAAGTTGGCTTTATGCTTATGTGGATAAGAGAGATTAAGGAAAAAGAGAGTAGTGTGCTCTTATCTAACAGCACGCTTTGCACGTGCTCTATAAACCTATATTAAATGTATAGAGAGTGGAAGAGAAAAATTACAATCAACCTTATAGCCTATATACTATATAAGTGAGATCTAGATAGGCTTATAGTTAACAAGTGAGCTATGTTATTAACCTCGTTTTAATAAAACAACGATGTCAAAGAAAGCACCGGCACTTCCTCCTCTTCGTATGGGAAAAAAATAGGAGAAAATAAGTCAACGGCACCTCATCGATCTAACGCTAAATTAATCCATTTAAGCCTCCTAAACAGATTACTTTTTCTCCCTTTTTTACTTAGATCTATTAATTTTTTAAGCTTCCTAAACAGATTACTTTTTCTCCATTTTTAAGCCTCTTAATTAAGTCAACGGTATGCTTTTATATAGCTTGCTTATACTCCCTCTGTAAAAGAACTATTATTGTTTTAGAAAATAATAAGGATTTATTAAAATGTCCACAATACCTCCCATTAATATCTATGTACTACTACCTTTTTAACTAATAGATGAAAATATAGATAACATTTTTCATAATTTAAAGATTTATGTATAGAAACATGCGGCCTGTTCGGTAAGCAAGTCTGCTGCAGCAGCAGCTACAGTAAGTTGCAGCAGGCAACAGACAGTACAATCTATGCAGCAAGGGAAACAACATGAAATCAGCAGCTCCAGCTGAACGGCTGCGCTGGAACGTGCAGCCCAGGCTGCTGTGATGTGCAGTTTTGAGTTGCCGAACCGGCCATGCAGCTCAACATGAAAGAACCAACTGTTAATGGTAAATACGTGTGCCGTAAATTAATTGTCTGAATGCTAAAAGTTTTTATATTATGGGACAAATAAAAAACAAAAGTTTTTATATTATAGGACGGCTGGAGTAGTATACATGAAAACAACAACTTTAATTGCCATCTTTATATCTGATTTACTTGTAAGCTTTATTGGATATGACTTTATATACCGTCGTTTGAACAATCCTCCCAATAATTAAGAGATCCATTAGAAGAATACGGGGACTAATTGAAGTAACAGGTCTCGGTGCTTTCTATCTAATTACCACGAGCCTAAATTCTACCAATACATCTTCATGGATCGTAATGCCGTTGGACCTTATTCAAACCATTGTAAAAAAACTCAAACCAATGAGTGTCCTAGTCAACACTTTGGTTCATTGGTTTGTCGGTTCGACGGTGGACCGGCGGTTGAACCACGGTTCAATAAATACATGTGCATGATATATTTGTTGTACACTACAAGAGCTTGGATGGCTAGTTTGTTAAAGCGGTAATCTCCCAACGGGGATACCAGAGGTCGAATCCCACCGGGAAAAACATTTCCCTTGATTTTTTTTTGGAAAAACAATGTGACGTGGGTTTGTGAATTAGTTGGCCCTTCATTGTGGCCCATTACGAGGTTGGAATGGCCTTAGCCCGGTCCAACCAGTAGCAGGTTGATTCCGGTTCACAAAAACCGTCATGTTCTATCGGTCCAAAGCGGTTCGTATGATGTCTGGTCTTTTGGTTTTGGGTTTTTTCAGTTTGACCGCCGGTCATCCGGTTTTTTCACGAGGATTCAAATAATTCACAAGTCATAGGTGTTTCCAACAACTCTTTACTCTCGTCGTTCTATAATAAATACTCCGCATGTATAGTAATATAGATATTTATGTTGAGATGTGACATATCTTAATTAGTGCAACTAATCACTCCATTGTACTATGATATGTGATATTTTAAAATAAAATGTATTCATCTACATTTTTATGTTGTACCCTAACCTATCCAATAGGAGTATTTTTTTCTCTACCAACAACCCTTATACTTTACCATTTCCTCTTTTATTTAAATGAGCATTGATTGGGATGCTACTTGTAGAATGAAGGTTTTGATTTATAATTTTGTGATGAACAATTGACACTTGAATTTTGAATTGATTTTGAGTTGATTTGATGAAGAGGTGTGTCCTCGGGATGAGGCCGGTCAAACCGGTCAGTGACCTGCGATCTGACCGGCCGGTGCGGTCTAATGGGCGATCCAGAAGAGATATCGGACTTGGATTGTTGGGCCGGTCCGACCGGCGTGTAGTGCCCGGTCAGACCGGCTGAGCCCGAATAGGATTGATTTCGGGTTGTTTTCTTGGATTGCAAATTTCCTTCGTGGATATGATTTGATTATGGTTTCTATTCGTGGATAATTCTATTGTGTGTTAATGATGAGTCAAGTTGGTGAAAACTTGGGCTCGGTTATGGTTTCTTGGTTGTTTCATGTGTAGGTATCGCTTGAGGCCTCGAGAGAGTATTGCCGGTGATGGATCGGAGTCGACTTGGGAGAA